>OX377622.1:123984949-124135645 GCA_947397865.1 Polietes domitor
GAATTTAGGGTGGTCTGAATTAAAATCAAGAGCGGGGGCTATATAAAAATTGAGGGCTATATCAAGATTTTGACCTATAAAGTCAGCTTTCAAAACATATGTTTCTGAGCCAAATCCAACATCTTATGACGAATCTCATCCGAATCCGTTGTTCTACGAGGATATTAGAGCGATTCTAATTCAATTCAAATCGGGAGGTATCTTTTTTTTGGCCTATATTCATGTTATTTTCAAAACATGAGTTTCTGAATCAAAAATAGTAGCTCATAGCAAATTTTATGCCATAAAATTCTAAGATGATCATTAAAATGTACCCATAATCCTATGTACCCAAAATTCCAAGCATTTGTCTGGGATTTTAAAAGCTCTTATATTATTTAGGGTCGAACTGTATATGCCAGAGATGGATTTCAGATGCAGGTATAGAAGTTGTAAAGGATATAAGTTTACATACGATAGGGACAAGAAGAGCCGTGGCAAAAGTATATATTTTATGGCTTTAATGAGATTCTAAAAACATTTTCAACTATAAAATTGCAACTGATTTTGACTCTCCGTTTGGAAGATATGCCAGTTTTATTGTAACCATAGCTTTTGCCAACTTGTGTGGGAGATACTAGAGGGTGTGGGAGATACTAGAAGGCTATATTTAAAGTGATTATAAAAACTTTACTAAATACTAAAATGTAGCTGATTCCGAATATTCGATTGATAGATATATGGGTTTAAACTTAACATTGGAATATGAGCTATTTGTGTGGAATGTACCAGAAGGGGCGTGGCAATTTCGTCCACCTTCGAATATAAACTAAGTTTGGAAAAAGTATTACCATGTGCAAAGTTTGAATATATTTCTTAACTCCTTACGAAAGTTATCGTGTACACCAGCCAGACTGACGGACGGACGGATTTTGTCCAAACATACTCAGGGTCTGAAGTCTCTCCTTCAATGCGTTACACTTTTTTCTGTCCCAAATGATATATAAAAAAATATTTTTCCCACTGTGAAGTTGGTCATAACTCGTGAAAAAAATGTTCTATTTTCCCAAAAATGTTGCATAAATACAATTGCAGTTTTCGAAGTAAAAAATCGTACCGCTTGACATGGAATGACTCATATACATATTTCTAATCATCCGTTTATTTCAATATGGATATCAAACGAAAGAGGACAGTCTGTAAAAGTGAAATTTATTTTTAATTTTTCATGATGAGAATGTTTAAATAAAGTGAAAACTGAAAACTGTACCCTTTCATATCCTTGAGAATTTCCAATGTATTTTTTCAACAAAAATCATATTATTAGTCTAATTTTAAAAATAAATAATAGGTAAGATTAGATTAGAAAAATAATGGACAATAGTTTTTGGACTTGAAATAATAAATAATTTAAAAAATTTTGATGTTCTATATTTCTATTATAAAAAAAATATATGGACAAAAGTATGATTTTATTTTGTAATAGATGTAGTAATAAATGTAGAAGTTATCGTTCTTTTTGTAGAAGTACAAGTCGTCTTCACGTATAACTAAATCAATTTAAGCTCCGTGCTTAATTAATTCTGCAAGAATGGTCTTTATATTGACATTATTACTAAGATGTTAGCAATTACAAAAAATATTCTAATTTTATAAAGCTCGTGTTATTCGTGTTATTAACAAAAATGTAAATATTATTATTTTTAAAAATATTCTCTTAAGTCTACAGAGATGGCCATAACTTCTACATTTACCTATAAATCTTTCTTCGTAGAATTTTTGACTTTAGAAATATTTTTTTCCATTTTTATGGAATAGATAGGGATAGTTCCTATGAATAGTCACATGTAGCCATTATAAGTACATTTAAGTGATGAGTGTTATCGGGCTTTTATTTCCAAAATGAGAGTACAAATATTTAAGATTCCTTCGGCTAAAATTGGTATTTTAGTATTTTTTTTTAAATTATCGTCAAAGAATATTTTAATATCGTTTTCTTTTTTAGAAAATCAAAATATATCAGAAATGTTAGATCTTCGGCAAACATTTTGTTGCATAGTGTAATTAATATATTTTGAGTCTATAAATAATACAGCAATTAATAAGATAAATAATTCAAGTTATACTTTGATGCATTCAAGAAATTCCTTTATCTTGTGATCTATTTCTAGCCTTTCGGAGTCCGTGGAATATTCTGCAAATACTTGTCTGCTTTGCAATTGGGCCACTCAGTCATTAGAAATGACTTTCAGTGTATTATTGTTTAGTCCTCTAATCCATTTGACCCACTGTTGTCACCATGGTGCTCCAAATTGCATTACAAAATATAGCTCCCTTTTTTGTGTGGCTGCCACGACGAGTACATGCAAATAAGCAAAACAGCTAAACAAAGAATGACAAGGGAAGCGCAGGGAATGGGATGGAGGGAAAAGGGCTGAAGGGATCTCTCGTTTTTGTTTAGCCTGCCAGTTAAGTGTGCAACGTCATCCTTGTCCTCGCACTCGTCATCGCCCTCCTCTACGACGTCAACGATGCTTCTTTATGACAAAGTATGCGTAGAGAACATTTCCTAAATGGCAAATTGTATTGATGATGAAAAATGATTGGCAAACGAGATAACGTAGTAAATATATAATATGAAAGAAGAAGAAGAAAAAGAAGAGGACAAAGAATGGCGACAACGAGCAGCAAAATCAAAGGAAGACCAAATAAGAACCCAAACCAATGGCAACAATACCCTGGGTAAACTAATACGAATATATACCCCCATATGATTGTAGCCTCTGCTGCATGGATGGATGGATGTATCCCAAATGCCAGAAAGTGCGTATGCATTTGTCACACAAATTGTCAATGGTGGTATGTTTGACAAGATCTCAAACATGGCAGGAGGAAATCTCTGAACCAGGCCAGACCAGACCGACTCTTTGCCCGGGCGAACGAGTGCAAGTGACAACTGCACCACGTCCTACGTAAGTACGTCCTCTCTCCATCGAGGCCTGAATTCATGCCCGTAAAACATTTTTGGCCTTATCTCGGCTGAAATATCAGGAGCATAGACAATTTGGTGCTGTTGCTCTGAAGATTTCTGTTTGTCTCCTGCTTTGACGTTTTTTTTTGTTTGGTTGCAGCAATATTGCTGCTGGTGTGATTGGATTGCAGAGCGTGAGGACGACAAGCACGAGGAACACGAGGACAAGGGTGCAATCTTGTTCAAAATTTACTGCCTTTTTTCGTTGTCTTGATTTCCTTTTTAAGGATCTAAAGTGATTTTTTCGTTGTCGTTGTTTTTGTTGTTTCTGTGATTCTCTGTTTAATTTTCATGTTCATGTTTCAGCTGCATGTGTGTGTAGCGTGTTCCTGAAACGTTGTTGTTATTTTGGTTCTCTTTGTTTTTGTTCAAAATATTTGATGATGTTGTGTGTTTTTTGTTGTTTGTTTTGCTGGGTTCAGATCTTTTGCAACAGCGAGAGTTTGCTCATGTGTGCTTGGGTAGCAAGCAGCCCGCATATCGATTTCTTGTGGAGTTTTTTTTTTTCAAAATATCCTTAGGCTTTATTTTGTATGTCTGCATTTTAAAAATCAACAACAACTTGAATGTCCTTGTGTCATCTGCGTATTCGTTCGAGTCTGTCGGGGATTTGTTTTATTTTCAGAGTTTCTTGTTGCCGGCTTTACTTTTACTGATGTGGATGCTGGTGCTGCTGTTGGATTTCACTCTAACTTAGCTAAACGGAGTTCATTTTAATTTCACTTCTTTGTCCTTGTTTTATCCTGGCGTTTGCTTATATCTAAACATATGTATGTATGTACGTTGGTGCGTGATTTAATTTCATAGGGTTTTCTTCTCTGGCAAACAAGCGCAGACAATAAAAATCAAATCACATTTAAGTAGAGTAAACAGATGCAAAAAAAAAAAAACACAAGCAAGTCCTTTAAAGGGTATCGAGGACGAACATATGATCTGCTACAAAAAGCCATTGGAAAGCGAGTAAACAGAGACTAAGGTATGGGATACCTTCCAGAACTTTCTGCCGCTTTAGAAAGTTTTAAATAGCAATTATGATAAAATCTTATCGCCGGCGACATCGGAAATCGGCGAGACCATATTGTGGACCCGATATCCAAAAATCGATTTATATGGCGAATCGTTCCAAATCTTTGTAACAAACCTCCAGCGTAGCGAAAAAAGAGCTAGGAGCTTTGCTATTGACACGATGATTGGCCGGTGTACCCACTGTATCCTTGTACCCACTTGAGAACTTCGAACACACATGTAGTATTTTGATGCCCAGGATATGAAGTGCCTAAAAACTGGCTAATATATAGGTGGAAGCTAAGACATTATGGTGAGTGCCGAAGAAAATTGGAACACAATCCCCACAAATGCGGTTTAAGCGCTAGGTCTTAAGGCCCAAATTAAAAATGTCACATTTAATGCGTTGTAGTAAAATTTATCGATTTTCCCCCTTCTTCTTATAAGATAACCACCAAATCTTTAGTGTCATTATTCCTGGACCGCATACAAATTGGACGGCATACCTTCAAAACGTCAGTAAAGTATGTTTATTCATTACGAAACTTCACCTAACAACGCACCCGCTTTTGCACTCTGGAGGAGAAAATCTATAAGTCCGACAACGCTTCGTGCTCCTTTACAAGGCGCTTTTACTCAGGTCTTTACTACGCTGTGGACCCCAGCTGAGAAAATTTTTAAGTAACGCAGGATGTCTCTTCTGTTCTCTTAGTATATATGTCTGGGCGAAGGGCCGCAAAGCAGAATGAGCTATATGGTTTAAATGGTTGATAATTTTTTTATTTATGCGATTATTATATTTTTTTGAAACACAGTATATTATTGGGGAATTTTCTGCAATTAGCTTTGAAAAATGATATTTTGTAAGTGATGTCCATTTTCTGCTTCGCACATACGTGCTCTTTTTAGCATATTTTTTAATATATTTTCCATAACAGAGATTGAGATTATGAAGCTATTTCATAAAATGTTTTTCATAAATTTAGTGAAGTTTTTCTTAGTATGTATGAAAAATAAAAAAACAAGTAAGGAAAGGCTAAAGTCGGGCGGGCCGACTATATGATACCCTGCACTTGCAATTGAATTCAGGGAAAAGGCGAAATCGGCAACGATTTTTGAATGGGTACTATATAATGAACCGCTGTGACCAAACACAATGTATTTTAAGAGCTTTAACGTGCCAACAAAAACGATTTTATTGAAAATATTTTTTCTCAACTTTTTGGAGACTGTTTCTACATGCAAGTGATACTCAGAAGATTTGCAGTTTAACATATAAGCGGGCATAATTGGAATTATAATGTCAAACAAAATACAAATATTAATGGAAAAATTTTTAGTAAAGCATAAAAGCACACTGTGCGACATTCCGAATTATCTGATTATCTGAATTATCCGAAGAAGTATTATTTTCCTTTTTATTTCTTTTATTTATTAGTTCAAATCAAAGGTACTATTTTCTTGTAGTTTTTGTCGAACAGTTTCTGAAGAATAGCACAAAACGTAGCTTAATGAATACTCCATGTCAGTAAACTCCTTGATCATTGAAAAATTAATTGAGAATAGCGATTTTAGTAATTTATAATAACGGGATTTTTTGCAAAATACAAATACAAATATTGAAAGAATAATTTTATAAATAAATATAATATTTTAATTATTTCAAGCCATTATTTATTTCAAATCAAAAAATAAATATTCTTATATTTATATTTTCAAAAAGCTTAAATAGCATAAATATTGGTAGTTGTTTGTATATCCATTCTATTCTAATTCCAAAAGTACAAATTTTGAAAATCCACTATCAGACGTACATAGTGCAAAATAACCTAACTTCATGATTCAACCAATTTTTGCCGTAAAAGAAAAGGTACGAATTTGGAAAAAAAAAACTTTTTATTTTCCGTGTCTATGCAGTCAGAGGAGTATATACACCGAATTCCATAATTCCAGCTGCGCCCATTTCGTTGGTACCATTTTTACCCCCCTTGACGTTTCTACGCAATTAGAATTTCACCATTCTAGCTGTAGTCGTTTAGTTACCAACTATTTTTATCCCTCTGTACTATTGTATCCCTTGAAAGTACGAATTTCGAAAAATTAGCCTATTTTCCGTGTCTACGCAATAAGAGGAATGTATACACCGAATTTCACGACTCTAGCTGCTGTCATTTGGTTGGTACTATTTTTATCCCCTTTTTCTATTGTGACCCCAAAAAGTACGAATTTCGAAAAATCAGTTTAATTTCCGTGTCTACACAGTCAGAGGAATGTATACTGCGAATTTCATGACTCTAGCTACGGTCATTTGATTGGTACTATTTTTATCCCCTTTTTTCAGTTTAACCCCAAAAAGTACGAATTTTAAAAAAGCCGTGTATTTTACTTGTCTATGCAATCAGAGGAATGTATACACCGAATTTCATTATTCTAGGTACAGCCGTTCGGTTGGTATCATTTGTATCCCTCTATTCCCATCTCACCCCTTAAAAGTACGAATTTGGAAAAAATACTTTTATATTATGTATCTACTCAATTAGAGGAATGTACAATGTACAGGAATGTACGTGTTTCTAGCTGTTGTCGTTTAATATGTACCATTTTTATCCCTTTTTTGCCCCATTTCACCCCCAACAAATGAGAATCACTTTATGGTGCACGTTTTTGCTGTAGGGGGAATGCGCATACCAAATATCAAGCAAATATAAACAGACATATTCAAAAAACATGCTTAAATACGCTAAAATATTAGAGATTATTATGGGTATTTTTAGTCCTTGTGAGGCGAAAATGTTTCCCTCTTGGGCCGATTTCGCCCCATTTCAATCCCAACCGATCTACGACTATAAGACGCATTTATGGAAAACTTGAACGTTCTAGTTCCTTTCGTTTAGAAGATAGCGTGCTTTCAACAGACGGCCGGACATGGCTAAATCGTCTAAGAATTTTATGACGATATTTCGATATTTCAAGGTGTTACAAACGGAATGACAAAGTTAGTATACCCCCATCCTGGTGTTGGAGGGTATAAAAATGATATTTAACAGTGGAATTTAATATTGACTTGAACACATTTTACTTGTTAATTAAAAATTATACAGCACTTCTGTTGTTAGACGCATACCTGCAATTTTTTGTGCTACAATAAGGTGTGTAGGGTAAGCATAACAACATAATCCAAGTAGTATTTCCATAGAAAGGATTGGACATTAAATACGCTAGATTTATGCTTAAAACATAGCAGAAAGAGAACATGGAGTTCAGTGCAAAATGATAAGGATTATAAGGGTTTTCTTTATTACTAAACTGAGCACGGCAAAAGGGTGTCCATATCTGTTTCACAGGACTCAGACGTAAATGTGCACGTAACTATGAAACGGGCAAAGTTGAAAAGAAGAATAAGATGATAGAAATAAATAAAAAAGACGACTAAACTAGTGCGTAAGCGATGGCGGCTGATGTAGACGATTAATAATTGCTACACGAAGGTCTGATTGTCTGTCTGATAGTATATTTTAACACTAAGCTCTTTATGCTTTTATGTCCAGGGGTATTCTTTATATAGAGAACAGAGAGATATATGTATATAATGTGGCTGGTAACCTTGGCAAGACTTAGTTTAGAGGATTTCAGTGGCGAAAAAAACTATAAACTTTAGTCGATTTATTTGGATTAAGTATGTTGTCCTGGTTAGGGATGGAAGGTTTACTTTTATATTACATCAAATATAATAATAGTAGGTGATAGATGATGATGTGATAAGAATCAAAACTCTTCTGTTTATTTCACAGATTACAAAAAAGAAACAATTGGGTCCACAAACATTCGAGAGTATAATTTGTGTTTATTCTGAAATAATAATATTTTTTAATATATGATTTATTCACTTTGCCGCTAAACTTCTTACAAATCTACTTAGGTATGAATGTATGTATGTAAAGAAAATAAACAAAATACAGGATCATCTTTTACTCATTCGCGAATACATCAGCCTCATGATTCTGAAGACAGAGGTAAAGTTTATAGGCCGTCTCGCAATCGTTGGCACCCTGCTCGCTCTTACAGTCGTCAGTTGCTTTCAATACAGCAGCATGGCGTTTTTTGAAGGCCGGATAGTTTTCAATCGATTTTAAAAAGTTATTAACATTGAACTCGCCCTTTTCCAAAACTTCTTGCATTTCCATCATACATTTCAGGTGGCACTTGATGGCATCGTTGACATTATTTACCGGATCCAAAGAAAATGCTTTCCTATCTTCTGGCGTCAGAGGGAACTCTTTTTGGCAAGCTTTGCTGATAGCTTCCATTTCCTCGTCCATAGCGGCCTGTGGAAGGGGATGTATTAAAAATATGATTTTTTTTCAAATCCTTTTCAGCTTACCTTTACAACGCACAAGGACGCCAGGGCCACGAAAAATGTACAAATAAAAAACGATTTCATTCCGCTGGTGTCAAGTTGTTTGTTCTCAATGTTGCTGTGGAAACTGCAGTAAGCCAGTTGAATTTATTTTAAATATATACGAAAATGTAATGTAATTTTTTGTTTTATAATTACACGGTGACAATTATAATAATGATTACAAGTTAAATACATATTGTAGCATTTTAATTTAACATAGATTATTGTTATTTTTTTGCTGTTGTTATAAATTTAACTCCATCCGCTATATTCATTGTATTTTGTCAAAGGTTTTAAATTGTGTTTTTACATCGAAAAATTTGTAATTTATAATAATTCATCAAAAGTCAAAACTGTGCTTTTAGATTGAAATTTTTGTTTTATCAAACCTTGTTAACGTTTCTGTTCGGATGTGGTGATTTGCACATTGTTGTGAATAAAATAATTTTCTAAAATCTTCGAGGGTAAATTATTCGTATTTCATTTCTTATATCATTCGAACAAGTAAAATGTGCAGAATAAGTAAAGGGTGATTTTTTAAGAGCTTGATAACTTTTTTTTAAAAAAAAACGCATAAAATTTACAAAATCTCATCGGTTCTTTATTTGAAACGTTAGATTGGTCCATGACATTTACTTTTTGAAGATAATTTCATTTAAATGTTGACCGCGGCTGCGTCTTAGGTGGTCCATCCGCTTAGTCCAATTTTGGCATTTCCACGTTTTTGAGTAACAGAGACCCAATTGGTGCGAACGGCGACGAATCGAAAATTGGTGGTCATCATTAACACTGGCCGATACAGCTGCGATATTTTCTTCAGTTCGCACTCTACGTAAGCGTGTTGGTGGTTTAATGTCCAACAATGTAAATTTGGTGCGAAATTTAGTCACAATAGCCCGAATAGCCGCTTCAGTGGGTCGATTAAACTGACCATAAAATGGAAGCGCGCAATGAACTTTCTTAACAGAGCACGCATTTTGATAATAAAATTCAATAATTTGCAAGCGTTGTTCGTTTGTAAGACGATTCATGATGAAATGTCAAAGCATACTGAGCATCTTTCTCTTTGACACCATGTCTGAAATCCCACGTGATCTGTCAAATACTAATGCATGAAAATCCTAACCTCAAAAAAATCACTCTTTACAATAGTTTAAGTAAAGATAGAAAACATCTTTAAGAATCGAATAACTTCGGAAACATTGTATCAAATTAAAAAATTTACAAAAAATGAGCGTTGGCACGGCACAAGTATTGCTGGGTAACTATACCTGCATATACACATACTTACATATGCAACTAAATGAGATGCTTATTTTGGTATGTTGTGCTTTAATACTTGGTGCGATTTTTTTTGTTGTGCTTCTCGTTTCGTTTGTGAGAATTATTTACTTAAAGAGGCCGGGTATGTTGTTGAAAAGTCGCTGCGAAGCCACCAGAACGAAACCTTGGACAGGGTGGAAATCATGATAGTGGTATTCTTTAGCCAAGTAATAATGTCACCATAAATTTGCATTCTATTAAATATAGATGAAAAATGGTCTTGAGCCAGGACAATATCCCAGTTCAAATCAAAAGTTGACAAAACTTTTTCATATAAATTGCGTCTTAGCGAGAACACGTCATATCTGAGGAGGAGCATAAAAGTTGTGAAATTTACGACGAAAATTTGAAAAAAAAATCTCTCAGAAAAAAGTGATTTAAAATGAACTAAAAACAAATAAGTAAGCTTCAGTCGGCTAAACCGACTCTCAGAGAAAGTATATACGGAAGTTATAAAGGCGGGACAATTTGTGTGGAAGGTACTAGGAGGTTCGTGTCACATGGCCCCCAGCTTTCACATTTTTAAAACAAATGTAAAAATATCATCAAGTCATAGTGGATTCAATGCAACAGTATGAAGGATTTAATATTACCTGGGATACAGACTTGTGGTAGGTACAAGAACGGGCGTTGCTAAAGCGTAATTTTAGGTTTAAAGTGACATTTTAAATTTCAAATTGCAAATGATTTTGACTTCCTGTAGGCATGTTATATCGGTTTTATTGAATCCAAATATTATGTCACTTTGTGTCGGAGGTACCAATATGTCAATATCGCCCATATTCCATGGGAATGTACCTTCTATAAAACCATTACCAAATATCAAATTTCACAGTATTCCATTCATATGCATAGAAATTATAACATCTTTAAATTTACGAAGTTTTGGTTGATTTGTGTGGGAGATTCTGGAAAGGGCGTGTCAAAACCCGTCATACACTTAAAATGATTAGAAAAATACCAAAATATAGCTGATTGCGATTATAAAAATACCTAAATATAGCTGATTCCGAATATCCGTGTGAAAGTTACATTAGTTTTAATTTAACATAGGAATATTGTCTATTACTGTGGGAGGTACCTTAAGGGACGTGGGAATTTCGCCCATCTTCGAACTTAAACTAAGTTTTGAGAAAATATTACCATGTGCAGTTTGAATTGATTCCTTAGCTCCTTTCGAGAGTTATCGTGTACCAGCCAGACGGACGGACGGCCATGGCTCAAACAACTTTAAAAGTCGTGAGACGGATTTGGTACAAACATACTTGGGGTCTTACGGCACTCCTTCAATGCGTTACAATTTTTTCTGCTCCAAATGAAATATACCCTACTCTGCAGAGTGAGGGTAAAAAATTAGCTTTGGTACGGCTGCAGCAAAAGCAAGTATATTAGATTAAATCTGAATCGTACGTACAAAACATGTGTACTCAGTTTTCCATTTGGTGGTATTTTCTCCTTTTTCCTGGACTTTCAATTTCCAAAGGATATAGAAGTTTTAATTCAGTTTCACATTTATATGGTCTTGTTCAGCTCCAAAAAGTACTGTGGCACAGTGTTATCAGTCGTCATTAGAGAAAAATATTTTTCCTCAGGTCCGATTTCCCCCATTTGAATATAAAACTGGGCGTCTACATTAATATGATTGCTTAAACGCGCTACATAAATGTTTTTTTTTGTTTTGGAAATTCCTTTCCTTTTGGGACAACGCGGAGAAAGGGGATAAAAACAGTACCTAGTAAACTGTTGTAGCCATTATTCTAAAATTCTATTAAAAATAAAATAAAACAAGTAAAAACGGCGTTAAGTTCGGCCGGGCCGAACTTTATATACCCTCCACCATTGATTGCATTCCACAGAGGATGTCCATTTTCGTAGAACTGCATTAATATAAAATAAAATTTTTTAATATAGCCAAATCAAAACAAATACAAATATTAAAGAAAAATATTAATAAATATAATATTTTAATTTTTTCAAACCACGCCTATAAGGCAAGGCTACCAATACGCCAATTCAAAAAATAAATATTCTTCTATATATATTTTCAAAAAGCTTAAATACCATAAATATTGGTAGATAGTGGGTGCTACAGTTAGTTGTATTTCCATTCTATTTTAATTCCAAAAACCTAAATTTTGAAAATCCATTATCATGATTCAACCAATTTTTGCCGTAAAAGAAAAAGCAAAAATTTGAAAAAAAAAAACTTTTTATTTTGCGTGTCTATGCAGTCAGAGGAATGTATACACCGAATTCCATGATTCCAGCTGCGGCCATTTGGTTGGTACCATTTTTACCCCCTTAAGAGTACGACTATCTAAAATCTCTTTATTTGAAGTTTCTACCCAATTAGAATTTCATCATTCTAGCTGTAGTCGTTTAGTTAGTACTATATTATTATCCCTCTGTACCCATTGTATTCCTTGAAAGTAAGAATTTGGAAAAAACCTTTTATTTTCCATGTCTACGTAGCCAAAGGAATGTATACACCGAATTTCATGACTCTAGCTGCGGTCATTAGGTTGGTACTATTTTTATCCCCTTTTTCAATTTTGACCCCAAAAAGTACCAATTTCGAAAAATCCCTTTATTTTCCGTGTCTACACAGTCAGAGGAATGTTTTACTCCAAATTTCAATGATTCCAGCTGCGGTCATTTGATTGGTACTATTTTTATCCCTTTTTTCATTTTAACCCCAAAAAGTACGAATTTTGAAAAATCCGTGTATTTTACGTGTCTATGCAATCAGAGGAATGTATACACCGAATTTGATTATTCTAGGGGCAGTCGTTTGGTTGGTACCATTTTTATCCCTTTATTCCCATTTTACCCCTTTAAAGTACTAATTTGGAAAAAATATTTTTATATTATGTATCTACTCAATTGAGGAATATACGCACTGAATTTCGTGTTTCTAGCTGTTGTCGTTTAATATGTACCATTTTTATCCCTTTTTGCCCCATTTCACCCCCTACAAATAAGAATCACTTTATGGTGCACGTTTTTGTTACCGCGGGCATGCACATACCCATTATCAAGCAAGTACAAGCAGACATATTGAAAATATATGCTCAAATGCTCTAAAATATTAGGGATTATTATGGGTATTTTTAGTCCTTGTGAGGGAAAAATTTTTCCCTTTTGGCCGATTTCGCCCCATTTCAATCCCAACCGATCTACGACTATAAGACGCATTTATGGAAAATTTGAACGTTCTAGCTCCTTTCGTTTAGATGCTAGCGTGCTTTCAACAGACGGACGGACGGACGGACATGGCTAGATCGTCTTAGAATTTTATGACGATCAAGAATATTTCAAGGTGTTACAAACGGAATGACAAAGTTAGTATACCCCTATCGTGGAGGTGGAGGGTATAAAAATGGTACCTTATAAACTGTTGTAGCTAGTATCTTAAAATTCGATTTAAAAATTCCTCTTACTGCATAGACGTGCAAGTTCATACTTTAAGGAAATATGATTGAAACTGGAACCAAGAAATTTTGAAATTGCAAAACTGAAAAATGTAGATATCCTTACCCATGATATGAACCTAGGGTTGCTCGCAGCAATGATGCTCACCTACTGCATAGTGCTCACCAAGTAATAATAACATCTCTACGTGAATCAGGGAAATGTCCTGAATGAACCAGGGAAATGTGAGTTTTTGGAAAATTCTTCACTAATGTTGCCACCATTCCCACAAAGCTTACAAAAAATCATTAAATTGTCATAGATTTATTTAAGTTGTTTTTGGAATTTTGCCACTTGGATAATTATTAATTTTTTCTTATATCGTCTAAAATCGTCCTGCGTTTATAGGTTCGTAAAAACGATTTTTTTAGCTTTCAGGCACATCACAATGTTAAAGGCTGTCTCGCAATCATTTGCACCTCTCTCAGTTTTACATACGCCAACTGCTTCGATTACCTCAGCCTGACGATCTGCTAGGCCAATCATAGTTGGTGCTGCTGCCAGGAAACTCTGGGCATCGAAAGAGCCTTTTGTGAAAAAGCCTTGCTTCTCCATAACACACTTAATGTGACACTTGACGGGATCGCTGGCACTGGCTGGATCCATGCCTCCTTTATAGAATTTGACCAGTTCCTCTTTTGGTGTGGAGAGTTCTTGTTGGCAATCTGTTGATAAATTTTTAAGGTGGTCGGGAATGTCCAACTACAAATAGGATGACATTTTTTAATGGACAATGTTTTAGGCTGATTTATCAATTCTTCACCATTTCAACACTTGCAAAACTCATGGCTAACACCACACAAATCGAACAAAGAGTGATAAATTTCATGGTTTGTAGTGCGTAATGTTGTAGTACTGTTGCTGTTGGAAATATTGACAAAACTGCGTCCATCTACGGGAATTAATTGGCAATTTATATGAAAAATTCTAGAGCTTTTTGCTGAATTATGGTACAATAGTAATTTCAAGCTATAATTGAAATAGATTGACACATGTTTAGTCTAATTTGGGCAATTAATATTTTTACAAATCATTCATTTTAGTTTATAAATTATTGTTCAAAATTGAATAAATTATCTCCGCTGTCAATATTTAATTTTATATTGCGGTAATAAGTGTGTTTTTGGAAATTGACATTTTAATCGCTAAGCATTGAGCTTATCCCAATTTACTGTTTTTCGTGTTACACATTGGACTCGTACCAGTCAATATACAAATAATCTGAATAAAATATTATAATAAGTTTTTCATATAATATATGAATAAAATACAATAATTTCTATCTATATTTTTATAAATATTAAGACAAAACAAGTAAGAACGGAGTTAAGTTCGGCCTGACCAAACTTTATATACCCTCCACCTTGGAATACATTCCACAGAGGCTGTCGAGCATAAATACTATAAATATCTGTAGTTAGTGGGTGATACAGTTGGTTATATTTTCATCCTATTTTAATTCCAAAAGTAAATTTTTTGAAAATCCATTATCTCTTCATGATTCGACAATTTTTTGTAGTAAAAGTAAAAAGTAAGAATTTGGAAAAATCTTTTTATGTTGCTTGTCAATGCAGTCAGAGGAATGTATACACCCAATTCCATGACTCTAGCTACGGCCATTCGTTTGGTACCATTTTTATCGCCTTTTTCCCATTTCACCCCCTTAAAGGTACGACTTTCGAAAATCTCTTTGTTTTACATGTCTACGCAATTAGAGGGATGTACACACCAAATTTCATCATTCAAGCCATAGCCGTTTATATGCTACCATTCCTATCCCTCTGCTTCCATTGTATCTCATGAAAGTAAAAATTTGTAAATAAGTTTGCATTCTATTAAATATAGAAGCAAAATGGTCTTGAGCCAGGACAATATCCCAGTTCAAATCAAATATTGATTACAGACCAAAAAAATGCAAACGAAAAAACTAAAACAAATGAGCGTTGGCACGGCAGAAGTATTGCTGGGTAACTATACCTGCATATACACATACTTACATATGCAACTCAATGAGATGCTTGTAAGATGGCATGTGTGCTTTATTACTTGGTGCGATTTTTTAAACGCAAATTCGGCAAGTGAGTTGTGATTCTCGTTCGTTTGTGAGAATCATCTCCTTATAGAGGCTGGGTTTGATGTTGAAAAGTCGCTGCGAAGCCACTTGAAAAGACTTTTGACATGGTCGAAATCATGATCGTGGTAGTCTGCAGCCAAGTAATAAATGCCACCATGCCATTTGTAAATAAATTTGCATTCTATTAAATATAGAAGCAAAATGGTCTTGAGCCAGGACAATATCCCAGTTCAAATCAAATATTGATTACAGACCAAAAAAATGCAAACGAAAAAACTAAAAAAAAATTGGAGAAACCTTTTTATACCCTCCACCTCCAGGGTGGGGGTATACTAACTTTGTCATTCCGTTTGTCCTGAAATATATAACTGAGACCCTATACAGTATATATCTTCTTGATCGTCATAAAATTCTAAGACGATCTAGCCATGTCCGTCCGTCCGTCCGTCCGTCTGTTGAAAGCACGCTAGCATTTAAACGAAAGGAGATAGGTTGTCCAAATTTCCCATTAATGAGTCTTATAGTCGTAGATCGGTTGGGATTGAAACTGGGCGAAATCCGCCCAAAGGGAAACATTTTTCCCCCACAAGCCCGTAGCCCATAAAAGCCCGTAATATTTTAGAGTATTTAAGCATATTTTTTTTTTCAAATAGTTTATCATAGTTTTACAAAGAGTATGTACAGGGATTTTATGAGATATATCGACAAGATATTACAACAAATTATGCTTAAATTTATAGAGACTTTAAAGTATTTTAGTATTACAACATAAATATTTTTTATAGGTAAAAATGGGTAAAAGACCTTAATTTGATTGCCGAAAAAAAGTTCAAACATTATCTGAAATGTAGATGAATATAGATAGTCTTATTACACATTTGTGTAATAAATTTTTATTTTTAAAACTAAGTGTTGAACGTCTATTTAACAGAGGCCAAGAAGAAGAATTTTATAGTTTTGTTTGTGGTCATATATAACACCAAGGTATTTTACTACATTTCTTATGTCGATGATGTTTCGTTTAAAAATATGTTGACGTCTGGGTAATCTTTTTGGCGATTTATTAAACGGGAAGATGGTTGTTTGCGTTGTTTCGTGATTTATCTTAATCTACCACTTCGTAAAATATAACTTGTTCTCCATTTTTTTCAGAAGTGCACTAGTTAACTTACACCAATTAAACTTACGTACCAATTAAAATAATATGCTAAATCGAAATGTTGTGTGGCTTTGAAGTCAGATGTGTAGAGATTATATAGTATCGGTGATAATATTGATCCTTGTGGTAGACCAGCTGGGATATTTTTTGTTGACGATATGGCATTGTTTACAGTCACAGAAAAACTTCGGTTGCACAAAAAATCTTCTACGATTTTACATAGATATTTTGGAATATTCATAGAAACCATCTTGGAAATTAAGCCGTTGTGTCATACTGTGTCGAACGCTTTTTCGATGTCTAAGAGTATAATACCCGTCGATATTCTGCGCCATTTGTTTCGATTAATTATGTTTTGAATTCTCTTAATTTGATGAACTGTACTATGTTCTTTTCCGAAACCGAACTTCTCATTTGCCAGTAGATTATTAGAAGAAATTTATTCGTTTAGTCTGGAGTGTATGCATTTTTCGAAAATTTTGCCTAGGTTGCTTAAAAGACTTATTGGTCTGTAACTGCTAGGATTATTTTTGGGTTTATTGGATTTAAGAACTGCCACAACTTTGGGTTTTTTAAATGCTGGTGGGAAATAGTTCAAACGGATACAGCTGTTAAGTATGGATACAAGTACTTTTATACCTCTTTCTGGAAGATTTTTGAGTAATATGTTTGGAACGTCATTAAAGCCCGGAGATTTATAGGAATTGAGTTGTGTTAATATACTGGTCAGCTCACTTTCACGTTATAACGTTTGCGTTGCCTATATTTGGAGATTCAAGTTTAAGTTTTTTAACATGATTGTTAATTTTATTTTCAGATGGATGGACATAATTCATCGTGAGATAATGCGATTGGGAAAATATATTGGCTAAGTTGTCGGAATTTCCTCATCGGAGATCAGTTTGTCGCTACTTCAAAGTAGGGTATTTGGTTTTTGCGCTTCCCTCGCAAACTTTTACTTAGTTTCCAGAATCGTTTATCTCCTGGTTTCATATTTTCTAATAAATTAGACCATTTTCGATTTCTTTCTGAATTTATTCTTTTATTAATAAACTTATTCAGAAACTTTGTGCATTGTAGGTAGAACAATTCAGTGCGATTGTCAGTTGCACGTTGTTGTTTCCGCTTACCTATATATTTTCGAATGTCTCTCGGAAGCGATGTGACATTGGAGTAGCTTCTCTTTGGTGTAGCAATGTCCCTGGCGGACAGCAGTAATTCTACAAATCTCTTTATTTCATTGTCTATTGCTAGCTTTGAATTGTATGTATTAATGGAAATTCTTATGTTGCGATTGTTTCATCCTTATACAATCTCCAGTTGCAGTGCTTCTATATGTGCTTGCTAAGGTCAATTGTTCTAATGGATGAACATTCAACCGTAAATATAATAGGTCGATGATCTGAAGGAATCTCATATCCCAGTGCCTTAAAATGCATTGATAGTGCAGAGTTGCTTAGAACTAAGTCTACGGTTGGTGCATTGCGGTTTCTCTGGTGGGGATATAAGAGAAATTTCGAGCTTGTTGTAAGGCATTTAGGGTGGTGCCAGCAAGATTATTACCTTGGCAATTCCAAGAGGGGTGTTTGGCGTTTAGATCACCAAGAAGAATAAATTCCTTATTGGTTTGTGTCAGATCTACTATCCCGTACAAATTTCCCGTGATACGGGAAACTGAAAAACTGCAAATGGATGCAAACCCTAGTTAGTATATATGACATTCCCAGAATATGAGACTTGATTTACTAGCAGCAAAAATCTCCATCTACTGTGCACTGTTCAGGTCTTATAACAACACATCTACTACCATTTGCAATTGTTTAAAACGCCTGGCCTTCCGACCTCCTAGGTCTCTCAGGCAAGTATTAATTCTCGGATAATTCATCACTAATGATGCCAACATCCACACAAACATTGACTTAAACTAATTTCAAATAAATTTTGCTCCATTTATTTTACTTTAATTTAAATTTTGCCACACAGTTAATTATTCAATTCGTTGCTTATATTCACATCGCATAAACGTTGTTAGCATTCAGACACATAAAAACGTTATAGGCTGTCTCGCAATTGTTGGCACCTTTCTCCTTGGCACTCTCCTTTTGACATATGCCAACTCCTTTGATTATCTCCTCAGCCTGACGATCCTTTAGACCGGGCATATTTGGTGCTGCTGCGATATAACCCTGGTAATCGAAAGAGCCTTTTGCGAAACAGCCCTTCTTCTCCATAACACACTTAATGTAACACTTGACGGTATCATTGGCATCGGCAGGCTTCATTCCGCCATTAAAGAATTTCTCCAAAACCTCTTTTTTCGTGGAGAGTTCTTGTTGGCAAATCTCTGTTGCATTTTTAAACCTTAGCGAAAAGTCAGCCTGTGAATAGGATGAAATGAAATGATGAAATGAATGTATTATCGTGTTCTCTTTATTTTTCACCAACTTACATTTACTGAACTCATGGCTAACACCACACAAAGCGCAAAGAGAGAGATTAATTTCATGTTTTGTTGTTGGAAAATGTTAGTACGTTTGTTGGTAGTGTGGACAACTTCAAACTGTGACCATCTATAGGAATTCATTTGGAATTTATATGAAATTTTTAGATGATGTTTGCTGAATTATGCTACACGAATTATTTCATGTTGATAGAGTTTCACATATCTTTTTTACTCTAATTAGGGTAATTAAGGTTTATGCAACTCATTCTTTTTTAAATTTCTTTTCGTTCATAATAGTATAGAATAGAATTATATGGTGTGAATTTTAATTTGTATGGTTTGAATATTTTATTGAGATTTTTTTAGATTGCTATAATGACATTCCAATAATAAATTGACAGATTTGATGATTTGCTGGATTGTGGCACTACTATGTAATTAGAAAATTAAATTTTTGTAAAAAATAATAAAAAAGTCATCCGAAATTCTTTGATGTGTTGAGTTTATGAATGTGTAGATTGTATTTTTTGTTTTTGCTTTTTTTGTAAAATTCTAAAATATTTGAAACGCGAAAAATGTATACGACATATTAGTTTGTTGTTTGCCACAAACCTGAAATTTTTTTTGAAATTAATCTGGAGAAGATAATAAAAACGCTTTTAGTATCTTTTTTGTATGTACTGACTGCAATTATCTAAAAAGTCAAATATTATCATCTCTTCTTTTGAGCGAGCTACCCTTATTGCCAAAATCTAGGCTCTGTAACTCAAAATCTGTTGAGTTTACTATCAAAAAAAAAAACTCAAAAAAAGAAACAAGTAAGGAAAGGCTAAAGTCGGGCGGGGCCGACTATATAATACCCTACACCATCCCCTGCGTATATACCTCGCCTTTATTACTAAACCCAGGTGTTTCATGGGAGCAATTTTATGTAATTCATATAAATTATTCAGTATACTTTAACTTCATCTTCAGTCATATTTAACGAATATGTTAAATATATTATTGATACAATCTTTCGGCAGACAAATACAAATTATGCAGTAGTAATAGCATGAATCGGACCGACATTTGAAAGGGGGCCTATAGCAACATGGATGAATAACCCGATGTAAAATTTTTTGAGGGGTAAAAATTGAAATGGGTCGTTTGTAAGGGCGCTACATTAAAAAGTGGTTCCATATATATCACTTTCTTTATTGAAATATAACATGACTAGCTGAACCCCGCCCGCTTCGCTAGACAAAAAAACAAATTGCAAAATTAAAATCAGGTTTCATATTGATCTCATCACATTGATATTATCGTGGTTTGTAATATATACGTTCCAATTTTAAGCCTTCTAGCTAAAAAACACTAAAGCCACGCCCACTAAACGAAAATCCAAATTTCGGCATCAAATTGATATTTCTCGTGGTCAGTAATATATATGTACCAATTTTCAGCCTACTACCTCTCAAAAACACTTTTGCCATGCTCCCACCGCCCACGAAACGAAAATCCAAATTTCGGCATCAAATTGATATTTATTGTGGTCAGTAATATATATGTACCAATTTTTAGCCTACTACCCCTCAAAACACTTTTGACACGGCCACTCCGCCCACAAAATGAAAATTCAAATTTCTGCATCATATTTATCATTCTCGTGGTCAGTAATATATATATACCAATCTTCGGCCTTCTAGCTCTCAAAAACACTTTTGCCACGCCCACTCCGCCCACAAAATGAAAATCCAAATTTCGGCATCATATTTATCATTCTCGTGGTCAGTAATATATATGTTCCAATTTTCAGCCTTCTAGCTTAAAAAACACTATAGCCACGCTCACTAAACGAAAATCCAAATTTCGGCATCAAATTGATCTTTCTCGTGGTCCAATGTACCAATTTGCAGCCTACTACCTCTCAAAAACACTTTTGCCGCCCACAAAGCGAAAATCCAAATTTCGGCATCATATTTATCTTTCTCGTGGTCAATAATATATATGTACCAATTTTCAGCCAACTACCTCTCAAAAACACTTTTGCCGCCCACAAAGCGAAAATCCAAATTTCGACATCATATTTATCATTCTTGTGGTCAGTAATATATATACCAATTTTCAGCCTTCTAGCTCTCAAAAGCACTTTTGCCACGCCCCAAAGCGCACGAAACGTAAATCCAAATTTCGGCATCAAATTGATCTTTTTCGTGGTCAGTAATATATATGTACCAATTTTCAGCCTACTACAACTCAAAAACACTTTTGCCACGCCCACTCCGCCCACAAAATGAAAATCCAAATTTCGGCATCATATATATCATTCTCGCGGTCAGTAATATATACGTTCCAATTTTCAGCCTTCTAGCTCTCAAAAACACTACTGCCACTCCCCCTCCGCCCACAGAGCAAATTTTTAAAAATTCTATAGCCTATAGTTCCTTCCAGACCTACATCTATCTGTACTGAAATTTTCAACAACATCGGTTCAGCCGTTTACACGTGATTGCGGAACAAACAAACAGACATTCAGACTTACACTAAGGTTTTGTAATATTAATAGGGATAGGGATTTACAAAATTTTATCAAGATTCAATGTAAGATGTGGGTTATAGAGCGATAATACTCCAAACTGGGGGCTCGTTTGCCTGGGGGCTATACCAAAACATTGACCTTTATAGCTGGCTTTCAAAATAGGTGTTTCTAGTCTAAATGTAACATTGTGTGGGAAATTTGATCAAGACCCTATGTAAAATGTGCATTTTAGAGCAGTAATTTTGTAAATCGGAGGAACTTTAAATGGGGTCTATATCAAAATATGGACCCATGTGGCCACTTAATTACTGTTCTAACTGTTTCTAGTTCAAATATAACACGATCCTGAAAATTTGGTCTTGATCCCATGTAAAATGTTTATTCTAGAACAGTAATAGTGTAAATTATACGGATATTTGTATGGAGGCTAAATCTGAACCGATTTCCTCCAATTTCAATAACGATCGTACTTGGCCCAAAAAAGTACTTCTGCCAAATATCATGACAATCGGACAACAATTACAACCTGTATCGTGCGAACAAGCTTTAGATGGACGGCAGACGGAAGGACAGGCAGACATCGTTAATCGATTCAGCTGGTGATTCTAAGCCGATCCGTATAATTAAAGGTTAAAAGGTTACAAACATTTTGCACAAATCTAACTTATAACATTCCACGAAGTGGTGTAGGGTATAACAAGTAAGGAAAGGCTAAAGTCGGGCGTGGCCGACTATGTGATACACTCCACTTTCTATCCAAATACAATTCAATTCGGTAACAAATTGAAAACGGGAAGGATTTTTGTATGCTTCCTAATCATAGGCTAATACGACTTGAGCCAATTTGTTAAATCGAGAAGAATATTTGTATCGGGGCTATATCCAAACATGGAATGATGTGACCCTTCTTCCAATTCAAGTATAACGTGTTATGCTCAATTTGAAGAAATTGGGTGAAAATACGTGGTTTCTGGGGCTGAAAAAGTCAAGCCTGGGAGCTATATATAAATCTGAACCGATCTGTTAAAATATGCGGTTTCTAGAGCAAAAAAAGTCAAATCGGGAACGAAATTTGAATGGGAGCTATATATAAATCTGAACCGACCTAACTCATTTTCACCACAGGTGTTTCTATTTGAAATATAAGATGTTTTGCAAGTAAGGAAAGGCTAAAGTCGGGCGGGGTCGACTATATGATACCCTCCACTTTATACGCCATTACGATTTAATTCGGTGAGGATTTTGGCATGTGTTCTATATCTTGGAAATATAATGTGTTCAGATTAAAATCTGTTAAAATATTAGTTTTATATAATAGACAGACTGATAGTCGGGCGGACAGACAGACGGACATTGCTAAATCGACTCAGAAAGTGATGCTAAGCCGATCTGTATAACTCGATGGATGTAACTCGTTTCCCTAGTGGAGACTATAACAATTTTGTAGCCTCGCGTGCGATCTTTAAATTAATTAATTTACTTTAATTCAAAATTATAATAATGAAACTTCAAAAATTTTGTATACAATTGGCACAATAATGAAGACTTCGACCGATAAATTTTCAATATTTAAAGTTTTTGAGAGTGGGAGCAAGGTGTGTTTAAGAGTTTCGTGAATCAAGAGAGCCACACCGCCGCCTCTTGATTCAGTTCTATCATTTCTGTGCAATAGGTAATCATTGAAGTATGGGTTATGGTTGGCATTGAAGAATGTTTCGTACAATGAAGCAGTGTGAATTTTGTTTCTCTCCAGTAAGAGTTCAAATTGCTTCAGAAGAGAGTGGTTTGAAATTCCATTTGAATTCCAGTGAAGAATTATTAGTACGATTTCTCCATAGATATTAGCATATCAAGACTTTTTTCATAAAGATAACAAATATTTTGAAATTGAATTATCACATGATATTAATAACGTTATCGTAGCCATCTATGCTGTTATATTCAGTTTATATTAATTATATTGAATTACCATATTCAAGCTAATTAAAAATATATTTTTATACCTCCACCTCCAGGCTGGGGGTATACTAACTTTGTCATTCCGTTTGTAACCCTTGAAATATCGACCTGAGACCCTATAAAGTATATATATTCTTGGTCGTCATAAAATTCTAAGATGATCTAACCATGTCCTTCCGTTCAGTCCGTCTGTTGAAAGCACGCTAGCATCTAAAAGAAAGGAGCTAGAACGTTCAAATTTTCCGTAAATGTGTGTTATAGACGTAGATCGGTTGGGATTGAAACGGGGTGAAATCGGGCCAAAGGGAAAATTTTTTCCCTCACAAGGACTAAAAATACCCATAATAATCCCTAATACTTTAGCGTGTTTAAGCATGTTTTTTAATATGTCTGTTTATATTTGCCTGATATTCGCATTCCCCTTATAGCAAAAACGTGCACCATAAAGAGATTCTTATTTGTAGGGGGTGAAATGGGGCAAAAAAGGGATAAAAATGGTACATATTAAACGACAGCAGCTAGAAACACGAAATTCGGTGTGTACATTCCTCTAATTGAGTAGATACAGAATATAAAAGTATTTTTTCCAAATTCGTACTTTTAAGGGGTAAAATGGGAATAGAGGGATACAAATGGTACCAACCAAACGGCTGTACCTAGAATAATGAAATTCGGTATATACATTCCTCTGATTGCATAGACAAGTAAAATACACGGATTTTTCAAAATTCGTACTTTTTGGGGTTAAAATGAAAAAAGGGGATAAAAATAGTACCAATCAATTGACCGCAGCTCGAGTCATGAAATTCGGAGTATAAATTCCTCTGACAGTGTAGACAAGGAAAATGAACTGCTTTTTCGAAATTCGTACTTTTTGGGGTTAAAATGAAAAAAAGGGATAAACATAGTACGTAATTGCGTAGAAACGTCAAGGTGGTAAAAACGGTACCAACCAAATGGGTTCAGCTGGAATCTTGGAATAAGGTATACATTCTGCATAGACACGCAAAATAAAAAGTTATTTTCCAAATTCGTACTTTTTCTTTTACGGCAAAAATTGGTTGAATCTATGAAGTTAGGTTATTTTGCACTATGTAATGGATTTTCAAAATGTGTACTTTTGGAATTAAAATACAATGGAAATACAACCAACTGTAGCACCCACTATCTACCAATATTTATGGTATTTAAGCTTTTTGTAAATATAAATACTATTTGATTTGAAATAAATAATGGTTTGAAATAATTAAATTATTATATTTATTTATAAAATTATTTTTTCAATATTTGTATTTGTTTTGGTTTGGCTATATTAAAAAATTTATATTTTCCTGTAATATTACTGCACTTCTACGAAACCCGACAACCTCTGTGGAATGCAATCCATGGTGGAGGGTATATAAAAATCGGCCCGGCCGAACTTAACGCCGTTTTTACTTGTTTTTGGTTTGAACTGTGTATTTCAAATCAAATATTGATTACAGACCAAAAAATACAAACGAAAAAACTAAAAAAATATTTTTTTTTTAAATTATTTGGTACCTTTTACAATTTTATTGTGAAAATGTGGTGAAAAAATGTGCGGGAAATAGGTAAAGCATTCTGCTGAATTCCCGCGGGAATTCCGTACAAATTTCCCGGGATACGGGAAACTGAAAAACTGCAAATGGATGCAAACCCTAGTTAGTATACATGACCTTCCCAGAATATGAAGCAAAAATCTCCATCTACTGTGCACTGTTCAGGATCTTATAACAACACATCTACTACCATTTGCAATTGTTTAAAACGCCTGGCCTTCCAACCTCCTAGGTCTCTCAGGCAAGTATTAATTCTTGTATAATTCATCACTAATGATGCCAACATCCACACAAACATTGACTTAAACTAATTTCAAATAAATTTTGCTCCATTTATTTTACTTTAATTTAAATTTTGCCACACAGTTAATTATTCAATTCGTTGCTTATATTCATATCGCATAAACGTTGTTAGCATTCAGACACATAAAAACGTTATAGGCTGTCTCGCAATCGTTGGCACCTTTCTCCTTGGCACTCTCCTTTTGACATACGCCAACTCCTTTGATTATCTCCTCAGCCTGACGATCCTTTAGACCGGGCATAGTTGGTGCTGCTGTGATATAACCCTGGTAATCGAAAGAGCCTTTTGTGAAATAGCCTTTCTTCTCCATAACACACTTAATGACACACTTGACGGCATCATTGGCATCGGCAGGCTTCATGCCGCCATTAAAGAATTTCACCAAAACCTCTTTTTTCGTGGAGAGTTCTTGTTGGCAAATCTCTGTTGCATTTTTAAGCTTTACCGAAAAGTCAGCCTGTGAGTAGGATGATATGAAATGTATTATCGTATTCTCTTTATTTTTCACCAACTTACATTTACTGAACTCATGGCTAACACCACACAAAGCGCAAAGAGAGAGATTAATTTCATGGTTTGTTGTTGGAAAATGTTTGAACGGTTGTTGGTTGTGTGGACAACTTCAAACTGTGACCATCTATAGGAATTCATTTGGAATTTATATGAAATTTGTAGATGATTTTTGCTGAATTATGGTACAAGAATAATTTGATGTTGAAGAGTTTCAAATATTTTTACTCTAATTAGGGTAATTATGGTTTATGCAACTCATTCTTTTTTATACAAACTTTTGTTCATAATGGAATAAATTATATATTACATAGCTGAACCCCCGCCCGCTTCGGCCAGGCAAAAAAAAAAACAAACGCTAAAATTAAAATCTGCTTTCATATTAATGTTTGTCCTGATCGGTAATATATGTACCAATTATAATCAAGGTTCTTCCCTGAGATACTAAAGAAATGGATATGTTCCATGGAGAACGTTAGTTTACGGCGAATAATTGAAAAAATTTCAAAATCAAATTGATTTTTTGTTAAGTGTGATTCTGTGATACATTCAAAACACATAGAAAATCAATCAAATTGTTCACTAATCAAACAACACAAAAACTAAAAAATGAATATAATTTCCGTTTTCTTGGCTTAAGTCGGCTGTTGGCGAATGAATATTTCTCTTTTTATATCCTTTCTTTACTATTGTGCTAAGAAAATCCAGAGAAAAGGTGTAATTTTACAAAAATCAAATCAAAAATGCGCCATCTTTCAAATCCCGCCTATTTGTATATTGTCTGAGCATGTTACAACTAAATTAACTCACACAACAATATAGGAATATACTCAAAAAACTGGTTTTAATTTCAGATGGGAAGGGTCACGCCCACTTTCCGCCCATCTTTGCATAACTATTTACACTGGATCAACTCACACAAAATTTCAGCACTCTAGGTCTATGACACTGACCATATTCGATAATATGTTTTAACTTCGTATGTGAGGTACCACGCCCACTTTCGGAATACCGTCAATTTTTGGCAGAACTACGCAGGTTTATGCTAGACACAAAAGATAAGTATTGTAGCTGTCATTGAACTGAATATATTCGATAATAGATTTTAACTTCGTATGGAAGGTACCACGCCCTTTTTCCAATATCGCCCATTTTTTGGGCACAGTTACGCACATTGATGCTAGATGCACTTACAAAAAATTTCAGTTTTTTATCTGCCATAGAACGGCATATATTCGAAAATGGGTTTAACTTCGTATGGGAAGTGCCACGCCCACATTTCCATTACCGCCCATTTTTTACACAACTATGCACATTGATGCTAAATGCACTTACACAAAATTTCAGCACTCTAGGTGTCATAGAACTAACAATATTCAATAATAGGTTTAACTTCGTATGGGAGGTGCCACGCCCACTTTTCCAATACCACCCATTTTTTACACAACTATGCACATTGCTGCTAAATGCACTTATACAAAATTCCAGCACTCTAGGTGTCATAGAACTGACAATATTCAATAATAGGTTTTAACTTCGTATGGGAGGTGCCACGCCCACTTTTCCAATACCGCCCCTTTTTGACACAACTGTGCAGACTAATAATTAGTGAACCTTCACAAAAATTCAAGACTCTAGCTGCAACAGTACTCCGAATATGCTAATTTATAAAAAAACGAATAAATCCCCAATTTGTGTGGGAGGTGCCACGCCCACTGAAAATATCAAAAATTTATATAGCCTATTTTCACCACCGGTTCAGCATGAACATACTGTGAAAATTTCAAGAAGATCGGTTCAGTAGTTTAGACTGCTATAAGGAACAAACAAACAAACAAACAAACTTACAAACACAGATTCATTTTTATATAGATAGATATGGTGTGAATTTGAATTAGTATGGTTAGCATATTTTATTGACATTCCAATAATAAATTGACAAATTTGATGATTTGCTGGATTGTGGCACTACTATGTTATTAGAAAATTAAAATTTTTGTAAAAAAATAATAAAAAAAAGTCATCCAAAATTCTTTGATGTGTTGAGTTTATGAATGTGTAGATTATATTATTTGTTGTTTTTAAATATTTTTTTCGTTTTTACATTTCTTGTAAAAATTCCAAAATATCTGAAACGCGAAAAATATATACGAAATATTAGACTTTTATGACACAAACCTTTATTTCAAACAAGGAAAATATAAAAGGATCCTTGTTCGCCTACATTACGATTAAGTACGCCATATTTTCTTATATTTTTTGCAGTCTAAAAACACTACCCATATTTTCACTAATTTCACTCTCTTCACAAATAAAACTAATTCCGATTTAGTTCATGATTTCCTCCGTATATATATTCTAGCAGTAATATTATTTAAGAAACAATCATTCCACCTTGTACGTCAATATATGTCCATCATCAAGCAATCGATGATCTTCCGGCTCAGTAGGAACTGAGTGCTAATTTCCCGGCTTCAGTTCCATGGAAGCACGCAAACAGCTTATAGGCTGTATCACAATTATCGTTACCCTTTTGAGTCTTGCAGCCGGCGACAGCCTTAGCTATAGCCTCTTGTTGATCCTTTAGGGCGGGTATACCTTTGAACGATTCGAGCACATGTTGATCATCGAAAACTCCATCTTTGATGTGACCATTTTGTTCCATGATACACATGATGTGGCATTTAATGGCGGGAGTGGCATCGTCGGCTTTCATGCCGCCACCAAAGAATTTGGCCACTTCATCGGAGGTCGTTTTGGCCTGTTGTGTGCAAACTTTATGCAGCGCCTCCACATCCTTTTTAATATCGGCCTGGAAGCAAGGACAAATGTATTGAAATAATAATTTGGTTCAAGGTTATTTTTTTGAGATTTCGTACCTTGACGAGATTCAAGGCCAAAACGGCAAAAACAAAAGCGATTTGAAATATTTTCATTGTCAATAGAACAAATGCGGTTACTCGCGCAAACTTGCCGTGAAACTGTTGTATTTTCGTAGAAATTCATTGGCATTTATACGTATAATTTGCACTACGTCTTAATTAAGTTTCAAGCGTTTGTTTGATTTCATTTCCAAAGTTAGTTCTCTAGACAACACTGGGCAACAGGAAATTATATAAAAAATATTTTTAATAATTTAATAATTTCGATAATTTTCAAGTTTATTATTTTCCCCATTTTGGCATTTCGTAAATGCGCCTGAATTGCAAAAGATCTATTTATATAGCGCATCTAAGAGCTCAAAGCGATCTCCTTTTGATTGGTCCAAATTTCTAAAGATTCCTTTTATATATCGTGTAGACAATTAATTTCAACTTCAGCCGTTTAGCTGGTACTATTTTTATCCCTCTTTTCCAATATTGTGATTTTTCCCATTTTCGTTCTGAAATTTCAAAGGATTTCTTTAGATAGCGTGTCCAGAGATCAAAGCGACGTCTATACCGAATTTCATTATTCCAGTTGCATCCTTTTGGTTGGTACCTTTTTTCTCCCCCTATAGCCCCGTTTTCCCCTTAAGTCCATATTTCGAAAGAAACGTTTAATGTTGCGTTTCTCCGCGGCCAGAGGAATGTAGACACCGAATTTAATGATTTCAGCTTCAGTCGTTCGGCTGGTACTATTTTTATCCCTCTTTTCCCATTTTACGCTTTTTTGTCATTTTCCTATGTTCGTGCATGAATTTCAGAGGATTTCTTTATATAGCGCGTCCAGTGTTCAAAGCGACGTACATACCGAATTTCCCTGTTTCAACTACAGCCATTTGCATCCCCATATGGCCTCGTTTTTTCCTTAAAAGTATAAATTTCGAAAAATCCTTTTATGTTTCGGGTCTACGCGGTCAGAGGAATTTATACACCGAGTTTCATGATTTCAGCTTCAGCCGTTTAGCTGGTACAATTTTTATCCCTCTTTTCCCATTTTATAGCGCGTCCAGAGATCAAAGCGACGTACATACCGAATTTCATTGTTTCAGCTGCAACTGTTTTGTAGGTACCATTTTTATCCCCATATGGCCCCGTTTTCCCTAAAAGTATAAATTTCGAAAAATATTTTTATTTTTCGCGTCTCTGCGGCAAGAGGAATGTAGACACCGAATTTCATGATATCGGCTTCAGCCGTTCGGCTGGTACTATTTTTATCCCTCTTTTCCCATTTTACCCTTTATATATGCTTTATAATTTTCACATTTCTTTGTTTGAATTTAAAATGATTTCTTTATACAGCGCGTCCAGAGATCAAAGCGACGTACATACCGAATTTAATTGTTCCAGCTGCATCCCTTTAATTGGTACCATTTTTATCCCCACATGGCCCCTCTTTTCCCTTAAAGTATAAATTTCGAAAAATCCTTTTATTTTCCGCATCATCGCGGTCAGAGGAATTTAGACATCGAATTTCATGCTTCAGCCGTTTGTCTGGTACTATTTTTATCCCTCTTTTCCCATTACCTCTACCTTTACCTCTTAAAGTACGTATTTCAAAAAATCTAATTGTTTTAAATGGCTACGCAATTGAAATAACTTACCCACAGAATTCCATGTTTCTAGCTGCTGTCATGTGAAAGGTACCATTTTTAGTCCTTTTTGCCGAATTTCAAGATTTCAGCATTAGCCATTTGGCTGGTAATATTTTTATCCCTTTTTCACATTTGACCCTTAGTATGAATTTTGAAAAAATAATTTTAAATGGCAACGTAATTGAAATGGTTGAAACACAGTATTCCATGTTTCTCGCTGTTATCATTTGAAGGTACCATTTTTAGTCCTTTTTGAAACATTTCAACCTTAAAAGTATGAATTATGCAAAAATCAAGCATCTTCTAAAATTGGCGTTGAAATGCTTCTTGTTGAGGAAAAAAGTTTTCCCTCTAACCGGTTTTGACATTGCCAATCCCAAAATATTCTCAACTATTATAAGTACTTCGTAGCTGCTTGAAATACCTGTTGCCTAGTGTAACTTACCACTCAAATTTCAATCATACTATATATGAATAATTTAGCAAAAGCTGAGTTGTTTTGATTAGTGTAATTATTGTGTAAAATGTAACGATTTTCCTTATCACGTGGATACTTTTAATAACATTCATAACAGTTGTTACGCCACAGCTTGAACTTGCCTATGGGATGTACTCGTCTACACTTCAAAACCAGTTCTGAATCATCTCTTGAGTGCTTGTTTGTCCACCCCCGTTTATGGGTTTGCGCCTGAGCCCCACTCTTTAAGTGGTCTCGCAGTACTGAGAGTTTATATGAAAAACACAATCAATCTCATTTAATTTGCGATTGTAAGATTAATTGCCAGTTAATTGTTCGTTCTCAAGCAATCCAGTTGAACTTATAATAACAAATACTAATTATAGACTGTTCTGACAGTTCTCTAGCTAAGCTGAATATTGTAAAATTAAAGACAATCACGTGAAAAGGGCGTCAAGTTTGGCCGGACCGAATCTTATATATCCTCCATCATGGAGTTTGTACCACAACATTACCGGCTCATTATAAATGAAATATTAGGGAAATTATTATATTAATATTATATATTTATATAGTCATAAAGTAAACATACACATGTAAAATATGTAAATTTTAATTGCGGTTGCAATAAATTGTGATGTTCCATTAGGACAATATTGACGAGATTTAAATAATTTTAATGACTACGTCCATTTTTAAGGCGGGTAAACCAAAATGTTTATAGTGCTTCATATTTAGGTATTTCTAGTTGAAACATATCATGATCTGCAAAATTTGATGAAGATGTAGTTTCTAGAGCAGAATGGGGCCCCATTTGGGTTATACCAAAGTATGAACATATGGGCATCTCTCAAACAAGTAAGGAAAGGCTAAAGACGGACGGAGCCGACTATATGATACACTTTCTATCACTTAACAATTCAATTCGGTAAAAAAGTGAAATCGGGACGGATTTTTGTATCCTACAAATGGCAAAACAATGTTCAATCGGAAAGGACATTTGTATGGGGGTATATTGAAACCTGGAACGATGTGAACGATGATCACCATGTATGTTTGTTGGTGAAATATAATATGTAAAATTTGGCCAAAATCGGCTAAACATTCGGGAGCAACATTTGTATGTGGGCTATATCTAAATCTGAACCGATCTTACCCACTTTCACCATCGGTTTTCTAGTTCGATTATAAAATGTTGTGCCAATTTTAAAGAAAATCGGGTACAATATGTGGTTTCTAAAGCGGAAAAAGTGAATTCGGAAACGACATTTGTATGGGGGCTATATCTAAATCTGAACCGATCTTACCCAATTTTTGCTTACGTGTTTCTAGTTGGATTATAAGATGTTCTGCAAAATGTAAAGAAAATCGGGTATAATATGTCTTTTCTAGAGCGGAAAATGTCAAATCGCGAGCGACATTTGTATGGGGGCTATATCTAAATCTGAACCGATCTTACCCAATTTTTGCATACGTGATTCTAGTTGGATTATAAGATGTTCTGCAAAATTTAAAGAAAACCGAGTACAATATGTCGTTTCTAGAGCAGAAAATGTCAAATCGGGAGCGACATTTGTATGGGGGCTATATCTAAATCTGAACCGATCTTACCCAGTTTGTGCATACGTGTTTCTAGTTGGATTATGAGATGTTCTGCAAAATTTAAAGAAAATCGGGAACAATATGTCGTTTCTAGAGCGGAAAATGTCAAATCGGGAGCGACATTTGTATGGGGGCTATATCTAAATCTGAACCGATCTTACCCAATTTTTGCATACGTGTTTCTAGTTCTATTATAAGATGTTCTGCAAAATTTTAAGAAAATCGGGTACAATATGTCGTTTCTAGAGCGGAAAATGTCAAATCGGGAGCGACATTTGTATGGGGGCTATATCTAAATCTGAACAGATCTTACCCAATTTCGGCATAGGTGTTTCTAGTTGGATTATAAGATGTTGTACCAAATTTAAAGAAAATCGGGTACAATATGTCGTTTCTAGAGCGGAAAATGTCAAATCGGGAGCGACATTTGTATGGGGGCTATATCTAAATCTGAACCGATCTTACCCAATTTTTGCATACGTGTTTCTAGTTCTATTATAAGATGTTCTGCAAAATTTTAAGAAAATCGGGTACAATATGTCGTTTCTAGAGCGGAAAATGTCAAATCGGGAGCGACATTTGTATGGGGGCTATATCTAAATCTGAACAGATCTTACCCAATTTCGGCATAGGTGTTTCTAGTTGGATTATAAGATGTTGTGCCAATTTTAAAGAAAATCGGGTACAATATGTGGTTTCTAAAGCGGAAAAAGTGAAATAGGGAGCGACATTTGTATGGGGGCTATATCTAAAGAGTGATTTTTTTTAGGTTAGGATTTTCATGCATTAGTATTTGACAGATCACGTGGGATTTCAGACATGGTGTCAAAGAGAAAGATGCTCAGTATGATTTGACATTTCATCATGAATCGTCTTACAAACGAACAGCGCTTGCAAATTATTGAATTTTATTATCAAAATGCGTGCTCTGTTAAGAAAGTTCATTGCGCGCTTCCATTTTATGGTCAGTTTAATCGACCCACTGAAGCGGCTATTCGGGCTATTGTGACTAAATTTCGCACCAAATTTACATTGTTGGACATTAAACCACCAACACGCTTACGTAGAGTGCGAACTGAAGAAAATATCGCAGCTGTATCGGCCAGTGTTAATGATGACCACCAATTTTCGATTCGTCGCCGTTCGCACCAATTGGGTCTCTGTTACTCAAAAACGTGGAAATGCCAAAATTGGACTAAGCGGATGGACCACCTAAGACGCAGCCGCGGTCAACATTTAAATGAAATTATCTTCAAAAAGTAAATGTCATGGACCAATCTAACGTTTCAAATAAAGAACCGATGAGATTTTGCAAATTTTATGCGTTTTTTTTTAAAAAAAAGTTATCAAGCTCTTAAAAAATCACCCTTTAAATCTGAACCGATCTTACCTAATTTCGGCATAGGTGTTACTAGTTGGATTATAAGATGTTGTACCAAATTTAAAGAAAATCGGGTACAATATGTGGTTTCTAGAGCGGAAAATGTCAAATCGGGACAGACATTTGTATGGGGGCTATATCTAAATCTGAACCGATTTCCTACAAATTCAATACCGATGGTCCTTGGCCAGAAACTTCTGCCAAGTTTCATGACAATCGGACAGCAATTGCGACCTATAGAGTGCGAACAAGCTTAGGTGGACACCAGACGGACGGACGGACGGACAGACAGACATCGTTAAATCGACTCAGCTGGTGATTCTAAGCCGATCGGTATACTTAAAGGTGGGTCTAGCTCGATTATTTCTTGGTGTTACAAACATTTGGCGCGAAACTAACTTATAATACCCTAGAACACGAAGTGGTGTAGGGTATAAAAAATTGGGTACAATATGTGGTTTCTGTTGCGTAAAAACTGAAATAGGGAGCGACATTTGTATGGGGGCTATATCTAAATCTGAACCGATCTTACCCACTTTCATCATAGGTGTTTCTAGTTGGATTATAAGATGTTGTACCAAATTTAAAGAAAATCGGGTACAATATGTCGTTTCTAGAGCGGAAAGTGTCAAAACGGGAGCGGCATTTGTTTGGGGTCTATATCTAAATCTGAACCGATCTTACCCAATTTCTGCATAGGTGTTTCTAGTTTTATTATATGATGTTGTGCCAATTTAAAAGAAATTCGGGACAATATGTGGTTTCTGTAGCGTAAAAACTGAAATAGGGAGCGACATTTGTATGGGGGCTACATCTAAATCTGAACCGATCTTACCCAATTTCTGCACAGGTGTTTCTAACTTATAATACCCTAGTCCACGAAGTGGTGTAGGGTATAATTATATTTTCCTGCAATATTACTGCACTTCTGCGAAAATCCTCTGTGGAATACAATCCATGGTGGGGAGCATATAAAGTTCAGCCCGGCCGTACTTAATGCCGTTTTTATTTGTTGCCGCTAAAAGTACTAGTATCGAAAGATCAAATTGACGAATTTAAAAAATCACTTTATTTTACATGTAAATTTGTATAATTATACATTTGTATAATTAGATTAATCTAAACCGATTTGCTTCAAAGTAAATAGCGTTCGTCCATGGCCCTCAAAACTTATTTGTTCAAATTTTTGTTAAGATCGAACAATTATTGGATGAACGGATGAAAGCTTAGACTGACAGACATTGCTAAATCGACTCAGAAAGTGATTCTAAGCCGATCTGTATAATATACGATCAATCTATCTCGTTTGCTTTTGGGTGTTACAAACAAATACCCTAGTGAAGAGTATTAAAATACGCTTGAATACTCTGAATATTAAGGGTTATTGGGGTATATCCTTTCCTTGTAAGGGAAATTTTTTTCTATTTGAATTTGGGAAAATACTCATATTTTGCGTGTTTACGAATACAGACGAGTGTTAACACTGGAATTCACGATTCTAACTACAGCTGTTTGCTTGGTACCAATTTTATCCCGTTTTCAAGGTACGAATATCGAAATATATCATTGTTTTTCGCATCTACACAGTCAGAGCAATATACACACCGAATTTCACTAATTCTAACTACTGCCGTTTGGTTGGTACCTTTTTTATATCCTTTTACCCCATTTTCTGCCAAAAAGTACAAATTTCAAAAAATCCTTTATGTTTCGCGTCTACACAGCCAAATGAATGCATACACCGAATTTCATGATTTCAACTTCAGCGTTTTGGTTGGTACAATTTTAATCCCTCTTTCCCAATTGTATTCCTTAAAAGTACGAGTTTCGAAAAATCCCTCTATTTTACGTATCGACGTAATTATAGGGATATACACACCGAATTTCATTTTTGTACTTTTTATGTTTTCACGTTAGTAGAGGAATGTGCGCAATAAATTTCAAGTGTATAAAAAGCAGAAATTTTCAAAAACATTTGCTGAAATAATCTAAATATTAGGTGGTATTTTCAGTTCTTGTTAGGGAAACAATTTTCCATCTGGGCCGATTTCGCCCATTACAAGCGATCTACAACGACAAGACACATTTACGGAAAATATGAACCTCCTAGCTCATTTCGTTCGGCAGTTAGCGTGCTTTCAACAGACAGAAGGACATGGCTAGATCCTCTTATACTTTATGGGGTCTGAGACGAATACTTCAATGTGTTACAAACGGAATGACAAAGTGAATATACCCCCATCCTAAGGTGGAGGGTATAATAAATTTACTCCCATTTCTCAAAGTCCAGTTAACCTACATTTCGAGTTAACCAACCGTCAAACCTATAACCGTCAGTTTGTTTGGAGTTTGACATCTATAATTGTTGGTTATCTATAGTCTGAGTTTGTGGACAGGGGGATAAAAGGTAAATGGAGGTAATTGTATTAAAACGTGGCAACAAGATATTTATTTAGTTTATTGCTTAATTGTTTCAGCATTTAAAATATTAATAATGTATGATTGCAGCAGAGGATCACATTCTGCTGTGGAAAAAGTTTTGAGATTCAATTGATCCAGGCGATATGCCAAAGCAACATGTTATGTACACACTCATTTTTGCTATTGTTATATATTATAGTTATATTTAAATTAATATCCTCAAATTAATCTCCGGCAAATTCGAAAAATAATGAAACAAATGTTTGACAATTTAAATTTTCTGATATAAGTGATCAATTTTATCATATTTTATTTGAGTATAGTACCCAGCTTTTTCTTTATTGGTATTATCATATTCTTAATACATATGAGTATAACTAAAGTATTGACAATATCTTTTTCATATTGAGATTTAAATTATCTCGGCATATGCTTGGAATAACTGTTATCTAGTGTAATTAATTAATTTCAATCATGCTATGATTAATTCACTTCAACTGACTAGTTAATTAAACTAATAATTACTGATGTCGAAAACATTGTGCAAAATGTAACCATGTAAAATCCTTATCACGAGATTACCTTACAGCGTTCGTAACAATTGTTACGCCTCAACTTGAACTTTCCTATGGGATGTACACATCGACAATTTTAAACAAGTTATGAGTCATCTGTTTGCCAATAGATCTCCTCAAGTGATTTTCCAATTCTGAGAGTTCCTATTAAAAGCCAACCTCATTTAAGCAATAATTGTAAGATTAATTGTTCGCTCTCAAGCCATACAGTGAAACTTATAAGAATAATTGTTAAATATTAATAATAATTACACTACTCAACAAAATGAAAAAAATTTCATGTACTCCGGATGCGATAATTTTTTCTGTGTAGATAACCTTGACATGAGCTCGAAAAACGCAATAAAAAATTTTTTTTCGTTTGGTTTTTGTTTTATTTTTTTTAAATTTTAAAAATTTTTTTTTGGTTAATTTGTTTCGTCCGGCATAACTCGGGAACCACTAGCCCGATTTAATTGAATTAAATTTTAAAAAATTTAAAATTACAATTCCCATAATCTTTTCATATATTGTTTTCCTATACAAGCAACAGTTTCCAAGTTAAAAATGAATATATAAAGGAAAAAACTTATTTTTTGTCTAAAGATTTAAATTTTTTTTTTAAAAAATCCATAAAAAATCCAAAATGAAAAAAATGTCAAATCTTATTACTTTTACGTAAAGTCACATATCCTATGAGCAAAATGAGACAAAGATCATGAAAATCGATGCACGCGTTTCGCTTTTATTCGCAATTGAGTAAAGGTATGAATTTCAAAAATTTGCTCGACATATGCACAACTTTGTCTATGGTAAGGTTTTTTCTTTTTTTTTTGATTCTCAGAATTAACAAAACGGAATAAACAAAGGGTTATTTAATTTTTATGATTGCGTAAGCAAAGTAATAAACGCTAATAAATGTGCGTGAACAATTAAAAGGAAAAAAGGAAAGGGGACTTTTTTAATTATTTGGGTTTCATATATTGTTTTCCTATACAAGCAACAGTTTCCAAGTTAAAAATGAATATATAAAGGAAAAAACTTATTTTTTGTCTAAAGATTTAAATTTTTTTTTTAAAAAATCCATAAAAAATCCAAAATGAAAAAAATGTCAAATCTTATTACTTTTACGTAAAGTCACATATCCTATGAGCAAAATGAGACAAAGATCATGAAAATCGATGCACGCGTTTCGCTTTTATTCGCAATTGAGTAAAGGTATGAATTTCAAAAATTTGCTCGACATATGCACAACTTTGTCTATGGTAAGGTTTTTTCTTTTTTTTTTGATTCTCAGAATTAACAAAACGGAATAAACAAAGGGTTATTTAATTTTTATGATTGCGTAAGCAAAGTAATAAACGCTAATAAATGTGCGTGAACAATTAAAAGGAAAAAAGGAAAGGGGACTTTTTTAATTATTTGGGTTTTCCGTTGGCTACCTGTATGATTTTTTTACAGAAATGCAACCCACATTTAAGGGTGGTCATTATTCGGAAAATTTAAGACTCACACATGGTGAAACAGGTATGTAGCCACCGTAAAAAAATATACACCCATTTATAAGTACCTGTCAGTAAAATACTAAACAATACACAGTATAAATAGGTCTTCATTGATCGATTTTACTCATTCAACAAGTGTCGACGAACGCGATAGTTAAAATGAGCAAACGTTCGCGAGGATTTGAATGCAATACCAATCCAAGTAATTTTTGTTACATGTGCGGAGAATACGTTTCTGAAAAACAAGCGTTGTTTTTCACCTAAATTGAGAGATTCATTTGAAGAGAGCTTAAATTTAAAGGTCTCAAACATAGATGAGCGGTGGACACCAAGTGCTCTATGTCCAAGGTGCTACGTACGTGTATATTTCACGTTGTCGCTGCCGGGGATGAAGTTAACTCTTTCTGTCCAACTCCTCCTGGTGTAATGATGTTGACGATCGCGGCTGTCCCAAAGGCAGAGAAAACAACAGTACTTTGTGAATCCACCTTGTAATCCACAAAGGATACCGATAACCTTAAGGTCGTCACAAACTTTCCAATCGTGCCTCTCATAGTTAAGGCACTTTAGTAGATTGTCCATGACTTCGTATGTTTCCTTGGTGTCAACGGCATGAGCAATTGGAATCGAAGGTTTCTCGTTGCCGTTGTGCAGTAAAATTGCTTTAAGGCTCTGCTTGTTGCTGTCGATGAAAAGACGCCACTCTCCTGGATCGTAAGAGTACCCGAGTTCACCAAATAATCCGGGAATGTCCTTACAAAAACAGATGTTGTCTTTTTTTGTGTAGTACCTTGCGTATGGTTCATGACGCTTCCTGTAGATTGTTGTCACCACACCAGGAGCCAAGAAACCGAACTGTTGCATGCGCGATGCATGCAACTCTGCATCTTCCTTGGAGAGTTTCAATTCTCTAACCCAATCGTTCAGTTCTGCTTGGGAACATAAGCGTTGACCTCCATGCAATGTATATGTTGACTCGCATTCTGATGTGGTTTCTACTGTCTCCGGATCTGATGTTGGATGTATCGCCTCATTATTAGATGCCCATCTTGAAACGGAGGGTTGCGGGTCCACTGGTTCTTCGGAAAATGGCACTGGAAAATTCACTGTTGAAACAGCAGCGTAAGTCCATCGTATATTTTTTCCCACGCCTGTTTTTTTGCTAAGACAGAAGTAGCAATCTGTTACATGGCAAAGCGGAGCTCTCCAAAGCATTGGCATGATGATTCTCGGCTGTCGTCTGAAAGAATTTCAATAATAAGTTATATATGTTCTTGAATTTCGTAATCTACACTTACCTTGAGTCAGCTAGCTGTACGTAGCACCTTGGACATAGAGCACTTGGTGTCCACCGCTCATCTATGTTTGAGACCTTTAAATTGAAGCTCTCTTCAAATGAATCTCTCAATTTAGGTGAAAAACAACGCTTGTTTTTTTCAGAAACGTATTCTCCGCACATGTAACAAAAATTACTTGGATTGGTATTGCATTCAAATCCTCGCGAACGTTTGCTCATTTTAACTATCGCGTTCGTCGACACTTGTTGAATGAGTAAAATCGATCAATGAAGACCTATTTATACTGTGTATTGTTTAGTATTTTACTGACAGGTACTTATAAATGGGTGTATATTTTTTACGGTGGCTACATACCTGTTTCACCATGTGTGAGTCTTAAATTTTCCGAATAATGACCACCCTTAAATGTGGGTTGCATTTCTGTAAAAAAATCATACAGGTAGCCAACGGAAAACCCAAATAATTAAAAAAGTCCCCTTTCCTTTTTTCCTTTTAATTGTTCACGCACATTTATTAGCGTTTATTACTTTGCTTACGCAATCATAAAAATTAAATAACCCTTTGTTTATTCCGTTTTGTTAATTCTGAGAATCAAAAAAAAGAAAAAACCTTACCATAGACAAAGTTGTGCATATGTCGAGCAAATTTTTGAAATTCATACCTTTACTCAATTGCGAATAAAAGCGAAACGCGTGCATCGATTTTCATGATCTTTGTCTCATTTTGCTCATAGGTTATGTGACTTTACGTAAAAGTAATAAGATTTGACATATTTTTTCATTTTGGATTTTTTATGGATTTAAAAAAAAAAAAATTTTAAATCTTTAGGCAAAAAATAAGTTTTTTCCTTTATATATTCATTTTTAACTTGGAAACTGTTGCTTGTATAGGAAAACAATATATGAACAGATTAAGGGAATTGTAATTTTAAATTTTTTAAAATTTAATTCAATTAAATCGGGCTAGTGGTTCCCGAGTTATGCCGGACGAAACAAATTAACCAAAAAAAAATTTTTAAAATTTAAAAAAAAAAAATAAAACAAAAACCAAACGAAAAAAAAATTTTTTATTGCGTTTTTCGAGCTCATGTCAAGGTTATCTACACAGAAAAAATTATCGCATCCCGAGTACATTTTGACTGTTGACTAGTGTTATTAGCGAATATGTAGATTAGACTGTTGCGATGACGAAATCTATGACAGCTCTCAAACGAAGCTCAGTCATTTGCTAACTGTTGTAAAATGAAGGAATGACGGTTATTTTTTCTAAAAAAAAAACATTTTTGGGATTTATTTTCCCCGTTTTAGGAATTGTGAGTTTCTTGTATGGGGTTTCATAAAAGTTTTTTTAACACCCTTAAATGCAATATTTTCCAGCCGACCTTACAAAATTAGACAACGGCTCAGATTTTTATATATCCTTCATACATTTTTTTGTTTTTCATGGTTTTATAAATATGAAGCAAAAAATGCACTTTTTATAAAAAAAGTTATACCATTTTGGAAAGGCGAGAACAGGAGTTTTAACAGAGTGTAACAGACAATATGTAGTTTCATTAAACGTAAAACTAAAATTATCATAAGAAAAAACAAATTCATATTGAAAATTGCGTAAAATCTTCAAAAAATTTCACAGCGACATTTTGGAATTATGTAGAATAACAAGTTTTGACATTTTTCCCTAACAAAATACCCAAATTCCCAGAGTGGGGAAAATATGTTCCAAAATTTGGGACTTTTCACTAAAAAGGTCGAGATTTCTTTACTTACTGCAAGGCTGTGGAAAAACTTTTGAAGTCAATACATGAGAGTGGAAAATATAGTAAAAATTGTCTACTCAGTGCTTTGCGATTTGAGAATTTAAGTAAATAAAATTTGTTTGTTTGAAAATTTTTTGTATTGAAAAAGTGACGATATTGTCAATATTGTACATACCGGGGTAGTTCGTTGACACAATGATTAAAGAATGGCATTAAACTCTTTCATATTAAGTCTTTACGATAAGTAAACCTATAGGAAGAGAGAGAAAAGTTACAAGCGAAATAATGTTGCCGTCTTTTTTTGAAAAATACTTTCAAAATGGGACCCTTTTCGAATGTTTTGTCTTTAGAAATGTATAACTTCTAAATATGTTAAATATGTTGACTAGTTTATTTGAAATTGTATAAGCAATCCTACTGTGAACAAAATCTTAAATTCGAGCAAATATTTATATCACATAATTTAATATACGAAATCAACCTCGCCAAAAAATAGGCATTTTTCTTGTCAGTCAGTTAAGATATATCTACTTAAAGTAATTGAGCTACACACACACATGTAATCAAATTTTTGTAGGTATTTATGAACACATCATTGCAATCGGGACATAATTGTTCTTTTGGCAGTCATTTCAAAATTTGAGATGCCCGAGGTCTTCAACTTTGGAGGGTCACCCAGAAGCCCTCATACCCAATATCAAATGTAATGATATTAAGTAAATACGGGACATGTGCTTTAACAAGCGACCCGAATAGTGACCCCATAAATCTGAAAGAGGATGTCGAGTATATTTTTTTCGTAGAATAAACATATAGTTTCTTTTTATATATTGTTGTTTTAATTAACGTATCTGTTATAATTCATAATTCAGAAATAGAATTAGTGACAATATACAGGGTGGCTGATGAATACTGCATGCTACTTAATGCTGTTGTTAAAGGACTTATTCTTTGCAGAACTGCATCGAAAGTGTGGTTTCAACAGGATGATGCGATTTTGTCACATAGCCAGGTCCTGCTATGAGAGAGAATTGCTGCGAAAGTTCCCCAAGAAGGTGATTTCTAGACACTCGACATTTCGTTGGCCCCCAAAGTCTCGTGACCTCACTGCACCTATCTTTTTCTTGTGGGGTTATTTCATCTGGAAGTTTACAAACCAAATCAAAAAAATGGATGATTTAAAGCAATGCATTCGAACAACAATTGAGATAATTCTTACTGCAACTCTGCAGGATGTAATGAATATCGGCATGTCATTTAAATTCTTTTATTTTTAAACCCGTTAAAAAGGTTTAAGGTTGTCAAATGAACAAAGAAAAAGTAATTTACATGAATTAAACAAAAATTTATTTTAATTTCTTAATGTAGTGTCATTCGTCAGCCACCCTGTATTTTCAAGATGGTTTTGCGGAGATTTTTTTGAAAAATATGGTCACCAACATCGACATGATTTTGTACATAAATATGGGAAAGTATTGACTCTTATGGGCTACACTGTCTAATCGTCTTTATTCGATTAATTGAAAACACTTTGTTTTCGAATGCTTTAAAGTCCAATTAATTGGACTAGCATTCAGACAAATATCTCTCCGATTTACACTTTTACAGCAATTTTTCTCGATGAATTTTAACTAGAAATACATACCTCAAAAGTTGATTTGTTACAGAACCCATACTACTGTGCCTTCAATTATCATTACATTACACTCTACATCGGAGCTTGATTGAATTTACCTCTTATTTTCCGCTTCTACTTAGATAGACAAGCATAAATATAGAATATCATAATTCTAGCCTTAGCCGCTTGATTGGTGCCGAACCTAATCCCATTTAGATCTCGAAGGTACGAAAATAGAAAGATCTCTTTATTTTTCGCGTCTTCGTAGTCAAAGAAATGTACACACCGAATTTCACTATTATAGCTGCAACCGTTTGCACCAATTTGTATCCCCATTTGCCCCATTTTCCGCCTAAAAGTACAAATTTCGAAAAAAAATCTTTATGTTCGAATTATACATCGAATTGCATGATTTTAACTTCAGCGGTTTGTTGGTACCATTTTGGACCCTCTTTTTATACACTCCACGAGAGTATTATGGCTTTGTGCATTTGTTTGTAACACCCAAAAGGAAGCGAGATAGACCCATTGTTAAGTATACCGATCGACTTAGAATCACTTTCTGAGACGATTTAGCAATGTCCGTCTGTCTGTCTGTCCATCTATTGTTGTAATCAAATTACAGGTCGTAATTATAGTCCGATGTTAACAAAAATTGGCACAAGTAAGTTTTGTGGATCAAGGACGAACGCTATTTAATTTGAGGCAAATCGGTTCAGATTTAGATATAGCCCCCATACAAATGTCGCTCCCGATTTGACATTTTCCGCTCTAGAAAGAACATATTGTACCCGATTTTCTTTAAATTTGGCACAACATCTTATAATCTAACTAGAAACACCTATACAGAAATTCGGTAAGATCGGTTCAGATTTAGGTATAGCCCCCATACAAATGTCGCACCCGATTTTACATTTTCCGCTCTAGAAACCACATATTGTACCCGATTTTCTTTAAATTTGGCACAACATCTTATAATCCAACTAGAAACACATATGCAGAAATTAGGTAAGATCGGTTCAGATTTAGATATAGCCCCCATACAAATGTCGCTCCCGATTTGACATTTTCCGCTCTAGAAAGGGCATATTGTACCCGATTTTCTTTAAATTTGGCACAACATCCAACTTGAAACACGTGTGGCTAAAGTGGACTAGGTTGCTTCAGATTTAGATATAGCCCCCATACAAATGTCGCTCCCGATTTGACTTTTGCCGCTCTAGAAATCATATATTTTCTTTAAAATTGGCACAACATTTTATAATCAACCTAAAAACACCTATGGTGAAAGTGGGTAAGATCGGTTCAGATTTTGATATAGCCCCAATACAAATGTTGCTCCCAAATGTTTAACCGATTTTGGCCAAACTATACATATTTTATATTTCGTTCCAGATTTCAATATACCCCCATACAAATGTCCTTTCCGATTTAACATTTTTTGTCAAACACATACATTTACAGGATTCAAAAATCCTTCAAGTTTTCACTTTTTCACCGAATTAAATTGTATTCGGATTGAAAGTGGAGTGTATCATAGAGTCGGCCCCGCCCGACTTTAGTCTTTCCTTACTTGTTTCAATTGTTTCCATTAAAAATACGAATTGAAAAATCCGTCTATTTTACGCATCTACTGAATTAGAGGGGTCACTGGTACCATTTTTATCCCTCGTTGTCCCATTTTGCCAGCTAAAACTTTTATTTACTTTTTGTTAATTGTAGACTACACGAAAAGTGTATGCAACAAATTTCGAGTGAATATACAGCAAAAATTTAAAAAAATTGCTTAAATAGTCTAAATATTAGGGGGTATTTTCAGTCCTTGTTAGGGCAATTTTTTTCCCTCCCACTTCGCCCACTTTTAATTCCAACCGATCTAGCTCGTTTCGTTCGGAAACTAGCGTGCTTGCAACAGGCTGACAGACGGACATGGCTAGATCATCTTAGAATTTTACAACTATCCAGAATATATATTCTTTATGGAGTCTACGATGAATATTTCAAGGTGTGGAGGGTATAAAAACATCTAATGTTGATTGGTGTAAATCTGTAAGAGCAAGAGGGAGAAGCGGTTGTGACTATACACCATTTAGTAGTCCAAGGGATCATAAAATAAGTACTTCTTAAGTTGCTGTTTTTTGCAATATTTTCAATGTATGACATCTCTTTGGAGGCGTAATATCAGTTAGAGGATCCATTAATCGATAGTAAAATTAACCTAGGACACATTAACATTCCAGAACTTAACCTTTATTGGCGTAGCTTTCAATTTTTTTTTTTCACATTATTTAAGTGTGGTTGCCACTGTTCGTTTATGGTGGGAAATGGATAAACTTTTTTACAATGTTTTGTTCTCAATGGATCAGGTTGTGTTGAAACCCAGCCCATCTGGTGTGGTAATAGATAGATAGATGAACTTAGAATTTTGTGATTATTATATTTTGGGTCTATGATCGATATTTCAAATGTCTGCTAAGTACGCCATCCCATTGAGATGGTTCTCCTTTATTTTGATGAGACACCTGCCTTCATAACATATACTGCCTTCATATTATTTGTATTATTTTCGTTCGCTTCACAAATAAAACTAACTTCCAAGTTTCTTTTTAATATGCTCTTAATATCCTAACCAAAGGTTTATTTCGAAAAAAGGTACTCCCTACATTAATAATCGTCGCCAGCATAGCTTTACGTGCCTCAATAGGCACTGAGAGCTAGCTTTCCAGCATCAGTTGCACCGAAACAAGTCAGTTGCTTGTAGGCGGTATCACAGTTATTGGCTCCCTTTTGATTCTTGCAGCTACCGAGAGCCTTAACAATATCCTCTTGATGATCCTTTAGGGCAGCTACTTTCTCCAAGCTTTGTTTAACATGCTGCTCATCGAGCACGCCATCCTTGACGTGTCCTTTTTGCTCCATAAGGCACAGCACGTGACATTTAATGGCATCCGTGGCATCTTCGGGCTTCATGCCATTGCCAAAGAATTTGGCCACCTCCTCGGGAGTCGATTTAGCCTGTTGCATGCAAACTTTACTCAGTTTTGCAACATCTTCACTGAGATCGGCCTGGAAAGGAGGATACAAATTAATGAGTATACAATTAGTATTAAACAAATGAAATAAGGATACAATAAGTACTAAACAAAAATGTACTGGAAGATATTTACTTTGACGAGAGTTAAGGCCAAAATGGCGAAAATTAATCCGATTTGAAAGGCTTTCATTGTCACGAAGTTTGCTGTAAGAAAATATTTTGAAACTGATATATTTTCGTAGAAATTGATTTGTATTTATATGCAATTTGTAATATGTCTTGATGACGTTTGACGTTCGTTCTCAATTCCGATATTGCCGGCTTGCAAAATAAATTGAATATATTAAGAAAATTGAATAGCTAATAGTTGCGATAATTGTAGCACTTAATCAAATGTAAAGAGTAACAATTTCTCGTCAAAGCAAGTAGTTGCATTTTTGTTTATACGACAAGTCACAGTGGGGCTTTTTGGAAATTTCACGTAGCACAAGATGATGTATTCTTGCCTTAAGTTCTAATGCTGCCCTGTTTGGCAGAGCCACATGATGAAAATCTTTTTAATATGGTTTTCTAGAGCAGAAAAAGTCAAATTTGGAGCGACATTTGTACGAGTGCTTTACATAATTTTGAACCGATTTGCCCGAAATGTCTCTAGTTGAAATATAGTCTAGTTGTTCTATGTTTGAAGAAAATCATTTCAGTTCTTAATGTCATTAAGGAAATATGACTCTTAAAGCAGAAAAAGACAAATCTGGAGCGACATTTGTTTGGTAGCTATACATAAATTTGAACCGATTTGTCCCCTTTTTACCAGAGATGTCTCTAGTTGTCTCTTATATAGTCTAGCTGTTCCATATTTGAAGAAATCTTCGCAATTCTTAATTAAATTAAGGAAATGCTATCACTCTACGAGAACTCCTTGCAGCTTTAAGTTTCAACTATATGAAGCCATCCCACTGTGCTTCCCTCGTAGTTGACAATTTTCTTTGGTACTTTGAACCACAAATTCTCAAAATTTTCCTAATTCCCCCACTGTGCTTGCTTATGGGATGTTCTGGCCAATTAATTATCGCGCAATTAAGAGCGCGCGATTCGATTCATTCTTAGTTCATTGTGTTAGTCTGTTACCTAAACTGTTTGTTTACTTAAACTTTCCATTGATCTCTTTTTTTCTAAAGTAATGCACCCTTTGAAATTTAAGTGCCCAACAGAATTACTAATATTATTATTGCATATATGCATTTATTTTAAAATTAGCATTATTTCATATTTTTTCAATTGGAAGCTTGTACGCTTAATATAACTACAGGTCTGATCAAAGATTGATAACACCGCCAGACAATTTTACATTTTTTATCGGAAAATGAATTATTAAAGCATCTATATCCTTAGAAAATTAGAAGTCCTCTGAAAATGAGGAAAGATCATCAATTGAAAAACAGAGTACAAAGTTTTTCTACATACGATGTCAAGTTACATATGTATATTAGGATGGGTCACGAAAATAAATTGCAGCGGTCACCCACCATAAAATGAAGATAGAATTGTTTAATGATGATATGCAAAATATTTCGTCAGTGGGTCAAGCCATCTTTGAGCTAAACGCTCCTGAAAACACCTCTAAAAATCATGTTTTCTAGTGTATTTTTTTGTGTTGCATTTTTGTAAAAAAAATTTTATGAATTAAAACCTTTGTGGTTTTTAAGGTGACAGCTAAAAACTCATATTTCTTCGAAACATTTGTTAAGAGATTTTATGAAAAATATATAGAAGGAATCATTATCTTTCGATTGATGCCTAAATGATTCCATGTTTGTAAAATAATTTAATACAGGAGATGAATTTTCAAAGCCAAAATTTACAAACTCTTTTTACAAAAATGAGCGCTGCGGCGTCAATTTCGGCTTGATTTAGGAACGAAATATTTTGCAAATTATCATTAAACAATCCAAACTTTATTTTCGTGGGGTGACTGGAAACTGTTTTTCCATTTATATGGACCGCGACCCAACCTAACGTACGGTTTACTTCCGATCCAATAACTACGTTATATTTTACTATACACTGAAAGAAAAAACGTCATTCCCCCAATGAAATCTTACATTGCATCAAAGAAATCTTTCATTGTTTTTGAACCACCGTGGAGATTTATTGGTACAACGTAAAATGTTTCATTAATTTAACAATCAATGAAAAATGTTTCATTAGTGTTAGATTAATGTAAAGTGTCATTAATACAATGAAACATTGTCATTTTATTAAAGAAGCATGTTAATATAAAGACACTTTCCGTTAAAGAAATGTGCTAATGAAGTAGTTTCATTGATTTAATGTCATTGATTAACAAATATTTCATTGCTGCATCAAAAAGAATTAACACTAAAGCTGTATACTATCTACATATAGTTTGCAGCAATTCTTTGGCGCAGAAACCAAAATAATTAAGCTAAGTGAACTACAACGAGAATTATAACTTGCTTCTTGACACTCTTGCACACTTGACACACTAAAAATTAAAACGCATTAAAAATTACACCAGTTAATTCTGTTAATGAAATGTTAAACTAGGGTTAAAACCGAGTTTCATTATTTTTTTGTGACAGAAAAAGGAAACAAGTCGTGATAAAATCGTAAAAAATAGTAAATTTAATCCACTACATTATAATCTAGTCAAAGATTCTCATATTATCCATTTTGCCTCAATTTATACGAACACAGATTTCATTCCATCAATGAAAATATTTCGATGTATTAATGACACAACAAATCATTCAAAATATTGTTAGTGAAATATATCATTACGGTAAAGAAACATTTTGTTGCATCCAAGGCTCATTTCTTGGCATCAATATAAACATTACTTAAAAGTTCAAAAAAACTAATAAATGTAACTTTTCGAAATTGAAATTACCTACAAAGTACATAAAAATATTTCAAGTGTTACAGGCGATAGAATAAAATCACCTTTTTGAGAAAAAAGTATTTTTCACTGTTAAATTGGCCTTAATTGGCGAATAAAACTGTGTATACCCTCCACAGGGTATTATGTCTTTATGTATTTGTTTGTAAAACCCAAAAGGAAACGAGTTAGACTCATCGTTTATTATACAGATCGGCTTAGAATCACTTTCTGAGTCTATTTAACAATGTCCGTCTGTCCATATATTGTTGTAATGAAAGTGCAGGTAGAATTAATTAATTAATTAATTAAATTAAGTTTTGTGGATAATGGAGGCAAATCGGTTCAGATTTAGATATAGCCCCCTTGAGCCAGGAGAATATCCCAGTTCAAATCAAATATTGATTACATACCAAAATAGAACAAACGAAAAAACTAAAAAATATTATGTAAAATACAAATTTTTAAAATGGGAATTTTATTAAAAATATTTGTTTTAATATCAATTTCGAGCTTAGAATGCCAAAATACTTTAGAAAATTGTATACATATCCTTTCGACAATTTTTTGTTTTATATTGTATTTATCATTCAAATATCATTCGCTAGGTATTTGTGGAAATTTCCCACTAAGTAGCTTTGAAGTCAAGCTGTCCTCTTCTTCTGCTTCTTTAAGGGCTCCAGTCCACGGTACATCTTCATAATTTGAGTCATAAGGACAAACATGCATTTCTTTCGATCTAGAGTGGAGTAGAGAAACTGCAGAAGCAAATTTCCAAGGATTTTATTTTGGATCAAATAACCACGTTTTTTCGCGAAGAATGCCTATCATGAACCAACGATTATCAGGCTTTGTGGCAGCACTTATGCTCTCCAGTGTACCAGTGTATGTAGGTAATAGTGCAATAGTTAATTGTTTGTGGTTTTGTTTTGTTTAGTTCTGTTCAGTTCTGCTCTGTTTTTTTTTTCGTTCTATTGTGATTTGATTTAGAACTAGTGTTACAAAGTACACAACAAAACGCAGTCATTTGTAATTCATTTCATTATTGTATTTAGTCCGACATTAAGTGTAATTAAATTATCTATTATAATTATTTTTATTTGTTTCTGTTGTTGTTTTTTTTTGCAGCCCACTTACATACATATGTACATACTACGGCACAACAACAATAATAATAATAATAATAAAACGCTAAATATCTATTGTTATTGTTATTTAATACAATTAACAATAAATAATTCACATTTCACCATGATTTGTTGTTGCTGTAGTTGTGCAATAATTCCACATGGATTATTATTAAACGAAATTATTCCGATAATTTATCAACAAAAAAATCGAAATAAATCAATTTGGAATTTAGAGGGGGAGAATTAAAAAATAAATTAGATAAATGAGTTAGATTTTAGTTTAGTGGGGTTCTATAGCGGTTATCGTTACATGGCGAATTCTGAACACCCTCCACCTCCAGGATGGGGGTATACTAACTTTGTCATTCCGTTTGTAACACCTTGAAATATCGACCGGAGACCCTATAAAGTATATATATTCTTGATCGTCATAAAATTCTAAGACATTCTAGCCATGTCCGCCCGTCCGTCTGTTGAAAGCACGCTAGCATCTAAACGAAAGGAGCTATAACTTTCAAATGTTCCATAAATGCGTGTTATAGTCGTAGGTCGGTTGGGCTTGAAACGAGGCGAAATCGGCCTCACAAGGACTAAAAATACCCATAATAATCCCTAATATTTTAGAGTATTTAAGCATATTTTGTCAATATGTCTGCTTGTATTTTCTTGATATTGGGTATGCGCGAATGGGGCAAAAAAGGGATAAAAATGGTACATATTAAACGACAACACGAAACGAAACGCGAAATTCGGTGTGTACATTACCCTAATAGAGTAGATACATAATATAAAAGTATTTTTTCCAAATTAGTACTTTTAAGGGGCAAAATCGGAATAGAGGGATAAAAATGGTACCAACCAAATGGCTGTACCTAGAATAATGAAATTCGGTATATACATTCCTCTGATTGCATAGACACGTACAGTAAACGGTTTGGGGTTAAATTAAAAAAGGGGATAAAAAAGTACAAATCAAATGACCGCAGCTAGAGTCATGAAACTTGGAGTATACACTCCTCTGACTGTGTGGACACGGAAAATAAACGGATTTTTCGAAATTCATATTTTTTGGTGTCAAAATGGAAAAAGGGGATAAAATAGTACCAACCAAATAACCGCAGCTATAGTCATGAAATTCGGAGTATATATTCCTCTGACTGCGTAGATACGAAAAATGAAATGAGTTTCCAAATTCGTACTATCAGGAGATGCAATGGGAACAGAGGGATAAAAATGGTACCAACTAAACGGCTACAGCTAGAACGATGAAATTCGGTGTGTACATCCCTCTAATTGCATAGATAAAGAGATTTTAGAAATTCGTACTTTTGGGAGGGTAAAATGGGCAAAAGCGGATAAAAATGATACCAACCAATTGGCCTCAGCCAGGATCATGAAATTTGGTGTGTACATCCCTCTAATTGCGTACAAAACGTAAAATAACTTTTTGAATTGACTTGAAGTATTATTTCGATATATATAGTATAAATGTATTGACTGCCTTGCCTTATAAGTGTGGTTTGAAATATTAAAAAATAAATATATTTATTTATGCAATTATTTTTTTGACATTGACATTTTCCTCTACTTTTACTGCACTTCTATGAAAATCGACAGCCTCTGTGGAATGCACTTAATGGTGGACGGTACGTAAAGTTCGACGCGGCCGAAGTCAATGACGTTTTTACTTGTTTTGGTTCTTGTTTTGTTTCTAGCACGGCTATTAGTTAATGATTTATTCAAATCAATGTAAACCAACATCACTTTGTTGCTGGATTTTAGTTTAAATCTTCCAAAATTCTCCCACCTTATTTTTTTATTTCTTGCATCTGGATATTAGTCTTAATTTTCCAAAATTATCTCACCAGATTTTTTATTCGTTGAATCCCATGGATTTCCCTGAAAATATTTCAATAAAATCTACGCTCATCAGACACCACCACCATCACCACTTAATTGATTTTCTTCTTAAAACTTGCCAGACATGCTACATATCACAATAGCGCTGTGATTTATGCCATTGCCTGCCACAGGATACTTGACCTTCGGCCACAAATTAAGATCCTTTTGTGACCATTCAAATATTTCTTTAAATAAATTTAAAGAAATTCCCAAACATTTTTGAGCTAATCAAGGGTAAGACAAACACAAATTTTTATAGCCATAATGAATAGCACAGCAAAAGACTAAAGAAATTTATAGAAATAAATTGTCCTTTACTTCATTTGAGGTTGGCACAAAAACCATAAGAAAGGACTTGGAATGACAATTGTTCTGAAACAACTGTTGTGAAAACAAAACAAGAAAACGAAAACTGCACAGGACGACAACAACGACCACTATGATGGTGATGGTGGTGATGATGATGATGGCCAAAGAAATGTTCAAAAAAGGATGTGGGCTCACACCGAGTTCTTTGACGCCTCAGCTGACAAATGTTTTACCAAAAACACAGCTGGAGTTTTAACACATTATTGGTGTGCTGTGCGTACGCAAGACTGTTGGCAGTTGTTGTCACTGTTGGGTTTTGGTTTCGGTTTTAGGGAGTCACACAAGAAGAAGGAAAAATTTGAAAAGCAATTATTCTGAGGTTTTCAAGACAAAACGAAAGACAACCAAACAGTAATAATTAGAAATTTTACGTTTTTGGTAAGAAAAAAACAACAAAAAGCAACAGGAGTTAATGCAGCTGATTTCTTTCTCGAAACAGGAATCTTCAATTCTGTGGGCGTTAAAATTGTATAATTTCCAAAACGGCCAATATGGCACTCAGAGTGTGCGTATGTGAGTGTGTGTGGTATTTTGTCCTACTGTTTTCTTTGGCTCTTAGGAAAAATCATAATTTGGCAACAGCTGTATGGCTGGCAAGTCAGTTTTTTTTTCTCGAAAGAGATCAGTGTAGTGGGAGATTTTAGTTGGCCCTTTGAGAATAGGCGTGAAAGGCATTACGAATTGCACAAATAAAACAGTAGAATAGGTGGTATTTTTTTAATTGTAAAATATCTAGAATACAAAGACTATAATTTGAGAGAGAGATCAGTGTTTCAGTTGGTCCTTTGGGATTATGTCTGAAAGGCATTACGAATTGCACAAAGAAAAAACTATAGAAGAGGTGGAATTTGTATTTGTGGAATATCTATCATGCAAAGTCTATTTGAGAGAGTTCTGTGTAGTGGGAGATTTTAGTTGGTCCTTTGGGAAAATTTGTGTGAAAAGCATTACTAATTACACAACTAAACTATAGAATAGTTGGAATTTTTTAATTGTGTACTATCTATCATTCAAAGACTATACTTTGATGTTTATATATTTCCCATAGTTCCTAGGAGGAACATACTTTTGCAAGGCAATTTATATCCACGTCTAGGGAACACCTGCTAAGTATTCTTCCTGTATGATTGCCTCATGAGGGGAAAATGAACTCAAAATCATAAAGTCATCTGGAGATGATACAAGTTGTAATATAATTTAAAAGATGAAATATTTTTTTAGCAAAAAATATATGTTGCTTTATTTTATCCTCTGCGTAGCCAGATGTTGTGAGGGGATAGGACTCTCGTGATAAATATGGTTTTTCAAAATTTTCGATTCAATCAAATTTGTTAAAAATTTCCACTATGGGTAATATTCGAGAAAATTGTTAAAAATAAGGAACCAAGTTTGGACAAAAATTGAGAATAAAATTATAACACTATGCAGCAAAAAATAAAAATGTGGTGTCCGAGATCTAAACATTTATTTCTTTTGTGCATTGAGGCTTACTGACAGAAGTTCCATAACTTCTTCATTTATCGAACGATATACTCAACTAGGCCTTGTTTCCTTCGTTAATAAAATATTATTTTATCTAATTTGTAATTGCTATTTTTTGCGTTTATAAAGAGTTTCATGACTTCTATATTTATCGTTAGAATGTAGGCCAAATAAAAAAAAAACAATTTTCCGATTTTTATTCGCAAAAAATTAATTTTTAGCAACTTTTTTGATGACTGTTCCCTATATAACTGTTTCTATATGAAAGTGAAATTCTCAAAATCAGAGATGGGCATTCGATTTTTCTAAAGATTAACGACATAAATGTGTAAGTGTCACAAATGTCGCATGCCGTTCGAAATATTTGAAAATTGTTGTAGTCGAGGATCAAAATCTATTGGCAAAAATTCAATAACTTGGTATTTATTAAAAATTTATGAGTTTTAAAAAATTAAAAATTATGAATAAGATTATTTTTTGAAATTAGACAAGAACCCAAGGTTAATATTGATATTTTTCGATTTAAAAAAAGTAAAACTTTTATTTTAGTTTTTAATTTGTTCCATATGTTTTTACATATTTGTTCATAATGTGCAGGATTTTTTTCGTATTACAGATTTATATCTTTTTCAGATATTGAAATTTTAAATTGATTTTACTTCTATTTCGATTTTGTGTTATAATTTGTTAGAAATTTTAAGAGCTTTTACCATTCATGTTTTACTTGAGCGAAATATTGTAGTTTGCCACGAGAGGTCCTATAGTTGCCATGAGAAACTTATAAGTATTATGGGAAGCATAATGCCACAGAAGACTGATAAAAGGACTGGGAATTGAAAGTGAAAAATTTTATAGAAGTAAGTAATGATTTCAACATATCACTTAGATACAAAATGCTTAACAATTTCGAAACCTAAATATTCCCTACGGAAAATGAACTGCCTCAGGACAAGTCCTAGGACTAGTCCCTGGTGGGTAAGAACCGGTCCTGGTTCTAACCCAAATATATAATTTTTTAAATATATATAAATATTTACAGGTTTTTCGTCTAGAAACTTCGTATTAAAATTATTTTTTACTTTTCAAATTATATCATTTTATATGTTATTCAAATTACCTGAATCACCTAAAATGGACATTATAAATAAAAACATGTTTGTTTGCATCGCTACACATCAATATTAGTTGATATAGTGTGACTTATACCACTTTCAAACTAACACTAAAGACAATTTTGGTGTGCATCAACTAAGAAATGTCATTGCAAGGGTACATTTTTTATAAATGTCAAAAATAAACGTTCTTAAATTAGAGATCTGATCAAAGTAAAGAGAAAAACCACTACTATCATTTAACTGGCACGTATAATCTAATCACGTAAAATCTATCATATAAGGTGGTCATTTAAAATTTGAACTTCCGATTACTTTGACTTTGAAAGGAAGAATAAGATTCATTTCTATTTATACCCTACTAGGGTATTATAAGTTAGTTTCGCGCCAAATGTTTGTAACACCAAGAAATAATCGAGCTAGACCCACCTTTAAGTATACCGATCGGCTTAGAATCACCAGCTGAGTCGATTTAACGATGTCTGTCTGTCCGTCCGTCCGTCTGCTGACCATCTAAGCTTGTTCGCACTCTACAGGTCGCAATTGTTGTCCGATTGTCATGAAACGTGGCAGAAATTATTTTTTCTGGACAAGGACCATCGGTATTGAATTTGGAGGAAATCGGTTCAGAGTTAGATATAGCCCCCATACAAATGTCGGTCCCGATTTGACATTTTCCGCCCTAGAAACCACATATTGTACCCGATTTTCTTTAAATTTGGTACAACATCTTATAATCCAACTAGAAACACCTATGCCGAAATTAGGTAAGATCGGTTCAGATTTAGATATAGCCCCCATACAAATGTCGCTCCCTATTTCACTTTTTCCGCTGTAGAAACCACATATTGTACCCAATTTTCTTTAAAATTGGCTAAACATCTTATAATCCAACTAGAAACACCTATGCAAAAATTGGGTAAGATCGGTTCAGATTTAGATATAGCCCCCATACAAATGTCGCTCCCGATTTGACATTTTCTGCTCTAGAAACGACATATTGTACCCGATTTTCTTTAAATTTGGCAGAACATCTTATAATCCAACTAGAAACACCTATGCCGAAATTAGGTAAGATCGGTTCAGATTTAGATATAGCCCCCATACAAATGTCGCTCCCTATTTCACTCTTTCCGCTGTAGAAACCACATATTGTACCCAATTTTCTTTAAAATTAGCACAACATTTTATAATCGAACTATAAACACCATGCTGAAAGTGGGTATGATCGGTTCAGATTTAGATATAGCCGCCATACAAATGTCGCTCCCGATTTCACTTTTTCCGCTCTAAAATCCACATATTGTACCCGTTTTTCTTTAAAATTGGCACAACATCTTATAATTCAACTAAAAAACCGATGGTGAAATTGGGTAAGATCGGTTCAGATTTAGATATAGCCCTCATACAAATGTTGCTCCCGCATGTTTAACCGATTTTGACCAAATTTTACATATTACATTTCACCAATAAACAGACATGGTGAAAGCACGTCACATCGTTCCTGGTTTCAATATACCCCCATACAAATGTCCTTTCCGATTTGACATTTTTTGTCAAACACATACATTTACAGGATGCAAAAATCCTTCCCGATATCAATTTTTTACCGAATTGAATTGCAATGAGAATTGCAATTCGTTAAATATGACAAAAGATGAATTTATAGTAACTTTATAATTTATATGAACTACATAAAATTGCTGCCATAAAATAACTGGGTTTAGTAATCAAAGCGAGGTACATACGCAGGGAGTGGTGTAGGGTATTATATAGTCGGCCCCGCCCGACTTTAGCCTTTCCTTACTTGTTTTATTTTCAGGTTTATGTTTGACATTTGCTAAATGGCATTTAATAATTTAATAATATAATTGAATGATATTGTGTATTATGGAATGGCTTGACTTTATAGATGTGCAAAATGAAGTAAATTTTTGAAATTTTTTCTTTTAGAGGAAAACGGAGAAAGATGATAAAAATGATAAAATCAAACGGCGGCAGTAATATAATGAAAATCAGTGCATACAGCGCTGAATGTGTGGAAAGTTGGATTTTAAAATAGACGAAGTAGGCATTGGGAAAAAATGTCTTCCCGAAAACGAATCATAATGCCACAAATAATCTCTAATTTTTAGGGCATTTAATACTATTTTTTGAAGATTATACCATATCTGATATATGTATATAGTCAAGGCGTGGCCTTAGAAATTAATTTTATTTATATTTTTTATATATAATTTAATAATAATTTAATTAAAGATTATAATAATAAAACATCACAATTATTTATGAAATTTCGCAAAAAATTACTATTATATAAAATTTATTTATCTTTATATGTTACTGCACTTCTGCTGTGAAATGCACTCCATTGTGGAGGGTATATAAGATTCTGCCCGGCTAACTTGATGCCTCTTCACTTTTATTTTAATTTGTCATATTTACGGTCATATATAGTCCTAAAATTATACTGGATTGCATTTTAATAAAAAAATTATCCATAAAAATTTCTGGATTTTATGGAATAATATTGCAAGTGTGTCTCATGATTACAGTCACCTATTCAACAAAGAGACCTAGTAATTGGTTTTATTGAAAAATTTAGTTGAAATTCTTAGCTCAATTCTACAAAATTTCTTTTTAAAGTCTGATGATGTATAAATCATATATTAATTTAAAACAAGTAAGGAAAGGCTAAAGTCGGGCGGGGCCGACTATATAATACCCTACACCACTCCCTGCGTATGTACCTCGCTTTGATTACTAAACCCACGTATTTCATGGGAGCAATTTTATGTAGTTCATACAAATTATATAAATTATATGAATATAATTTATATGCTATAAATTCATCTTTAAATAATATAGTAATTGATCCAATTGTCCGACAGACAAATGCAAATTATACAGTAGTATAAACAATTCTCATTGCAATTCAATTTGGTTAAAAATTGAAATCGGGAAGGATTTTTGCATCTTGTAAATGTATGTGTTTGACAAAAAATGTTAAATCGGAAAGGACATTTGTATGGGAGTATATTGAAACCACCGCTTTCACCATGTCTGTTTATTGGTGAAATATAATATGTAAAATTTGGCCAAAATCGGTTAAACATTCGGGAGCAACATTTGTATGAGGGCTATATCTAAATCTGAACCGATCTTACCCACTTTCAGCATAGGTGTTTACAGTTCGATTATAAAATGTTCTGCCAATTTTAAAGAAAATAGGGAACAATATGCGGTTTCTAGAGCGGAAAAAGTCAAATCGGGAGCGACATTTGCCAATTTTAAAGAAAATCGGGTACAATATGTCGTCTCTAGAGCGGAAAATGTCAAATCGGGAGCGACATTTGTATGGGGGCTATATCTAAATCTGAACCGATCTTACCCAATTTTTGCATACGAGTTTCTAGTTTGATTATAAGATGTGCTGCAAAATTTAAAGAAAATCGGGTACAATATGTCGTCTCTAGAGCGAAAAATGTCAAATCGGGAGCGACATTTGTATGGGGGCTATATCTAAATCTGAACCGATCTGACCCAATTTTTGCATACGTGTTTCTAGTTAGATTATAAGATGTTCTGCCAAATTTAAAGAAAATCGGGTATAATATGTCGTTTCTAGAGCGGAAAATGTCAAATCGGGAGCGACATTTGTATGGGGGCTATATCTAAATCTGAACCGATCTTACCCAATTTGTGCATAGGTGTTTCCAGTTGGATTATAAGATGTTGTGCCAATTTTAAAGAAAATCGGATACAATATGTGGTTTATAAAGCGGAAAATGTCAAATCGGAAGCGACATTTGTATGGGGGCTATATCTAAATCTGAACCGATTTCATCCAAATTCAATACCGATGGTCCTTGGCCAGAAAAAATAACTTCTGCTAAGTTTCATGACAATCGGACAACAATTGCGACCTGTAGAGTGCGAACAAGCTTAGATGGACAGCAGACGGACGGACGGACGGACGGACGGACGGACGGACGGACGGACGGACGGACGGACGGACGGACGGACGGACAGACAGACATCGTTAAATCGACTCAGCTGGTGATTCTAAGCCGATCCGTATACTTAAAGGTGGGTCTAGCTCGATTATTTCTTGGTGTTACAAACATTTGGCGCGAAACTAACTTATAATACCCTAGACCACGAAGTGGTGTAGGGTATAAAAATTCACGCATGAGAAGTATCCTGATATCGATTACTTCAGCTAATTCCTTTTAACCCAACCGACAGCTAGCTACGCAACAAAAAATCTGTTTCAATTTTCCGGCATTTCTCTTTTCTAATATTCAACGTCAACGTCAATTACAATTTTCCAAAAGGAAAATTTACATAACCTTAGCCAGCGACATCGGTAGCAGGACAAAATGTTGCCAGCAAGCTTTATTGTTGTTGATTTTTTGTTGTAATAAAAACTAAATGGACTGTGTCATTCACGGCTTTTAAGTTCTTTCACCTTCTTACTTGATGGTAAGTATTTTCTTAAGTAAATTAGCCTTCTTTTGCATATCAGCCAGATAGCGATGATGGCGACGATGACTACGCTGGCAATGGCGAGAACGACAACGGCAGCGACAGCAACAGCAACGATAATGATGGTGACATAACATTGTGACACACATTTTTATCATTTTCGTATAGAAAGCAGTTTTTTGCCTCATTAACGTTGGCCTTTTGTTTTTTACACTCATTCACTCTCTCAACCATGTCCTTTTCAACAATTTTGTATGGAACTGTGCTGTGCTTGATTGTCACCGGCAAACTTTCCGTACTTATACAACCATACATACACTCTCCCATACAATTGCACACAGAGATATAAACAACGTTGAGGACTACTACGTCAAAGCCAATGACAATAACAGACACTCAACATTACACACATACACATATACAATCAAAACACTTATACACCTTAACTAGACAGTCAGTTCATATAGCTTTTAGTAGTTACTAGTATTACTGGCATACCCAGTAAAACTTTCGAAGAAGATTACAAATGCGCCGAGATTTTAAATATTTGTGAATGACATTAGGCAACACAATTTTTAGAAATTTAAGAGAGATAAATCAAAAAAGCGCTATTTAAACAAAAATTACAAATACAATTATTTAAATTATCGCACGGCAGCCAAGAATGTTATAACATTTATATTTATCCATAGCTTTTCTTCCATGCCACTATATATTTTTTCTATCTTTGCGAGCCAGCAGAGAACGATTTAAAAAAATCTCATATTTTTGAGATGAAGAAAAACTTTTGTACTCAGTTTTCTATTTGAATCACCAATTTAATAATTTATTTTCGTACTACTGCGAGCCTTTGTATGACTCTATGGGTATCGATAGCACTCAGGGCTGTATGACCGATCTAATATTTTTTAAAAAATTCTGGATTTTTGGTTCATCACAAATTTTCCTTCTTTTAACTCTCAAGGCTATTTTTAAGAAGTTAAGGCCGATACACTATTTTCAAAAAATTCGGAATTTTTTGAGGATCACAAAGTAGCCTTCTATTAGCTCTCAAGGCTTTATTTAAGAAAATAGGACCGATTTAATATTTTTAATATAATTTTGGATTTCTAGGTGGTCACAAATTATCCTTCTTTCAGCTCTCAGGGCTATATTTAAGAAGTTATGGCCGATACACTATTTTTTAAAAATTCTGAATTTTTTGTAGATCACAAATTAGCCTTCTATTAGCTCTCAGGGCTTTATTTAAGAAAATATGGCCGATTTGATATTTTTAATATAATTCTGGTTTTTTGGTGATCACAAATTATCCTCTCATATAATTCTCAGGGCTACATTTAAGAAGTTATGGTCGGTTTAATATTTTTTTAAAATTCTTGATTTTTGGGTGATCACAAATTATCCTTCTCTTAGCTCTCAGGGCTATATTTAAGAAGTTATGGCCGATCTAATATTTTTAAATAATTCTGGATTTTTGGCTGATCACAAATTATCCTTTTTAGCTCTCAGGGCTATATTTAAAAAGTTATGGTCGATCTAATATTTTTAAATAATTCTGGATTTTTGGCTGATCACAAATTATCATTTTTTAGCTCTCAGGGCTATATTTAAGAAGTTATGGCCGATCTAATATTTTTAAATAATTCTGGATTTTTTAAATGATTACAAGTTATACTTCTTATACTTCTCTCAGTACTATACTTAAAAATTTATGGCCGATCTAATATTTTTAAATAATTCTGGATTTTTGGCTGATCACAAATTATCCTTTTTAGCTCTCAGGGCTATATTTAAAAAGTTATGGCCGATCTAATATTTTTAAATAATTCTGGATTTATGGCCGATCTAATATTTTTAAATAATTCTGGATTTTTGAGTGATTACAAGTTATACTTCTTTTAGCTCTCAGGGCTATATTTAAGAAGTTATGGCCGATCGAATATTTAAAAAAAATTCTGGATTTTTGGGTGATCACAAATTATACTACTTTTAGCTTTCAAGGCTATATTTAAGAAGTTATGGCCGGTTTAATAATTTCTAAAAATTCGGGATTTTTGGGTGATCACAAATTATCCTTCTTTAAGCTCTCAGGGCTGTATTTCAGAAGTTATGGCCGATTTAATATTTTTAACAACTTCTGAATTTTTGGGAGATCACAAATTATTAAGCTCTCAGGGCTGTATTTCAGAAGTTATGGCCGAAACAATATTTTTAAAAAATTCTGAATTTTTTGGGCGATCAAAAATTATCTTTCTATTAGCTCTCAGGGCTATATTTAAGAAGTTATGGCCGATTTAATATTTTTAACAACTTCTGAATTTTTGGGTGATCACAAATTATCCTTCTCTCAGGGCTATAGTTAAGTAGTTATGGCCGAAACAATATTTTTTAAAAATTCGGGATTTTTGGGTGATCGCAAATTATCCTTATTTTAGCTCTCAGGGCTATATTTAAGAAGTTATGACCGTTACATTGTTAAGAAGTTATGGCCGATTTAATAATAAAAAATTCTGGATTTTTGAACAATTTCAAGTCAATTTTCCAAAGAAAAAATCGTTAAAAACCCCGAGTTTATCAAAATTTCAAACTGATTTTCTCGAAAATTTGTCATGATGTGATAAAAATCGGCAGATAAATTAAATAAATTAAATATATCGTAATTTATTCGATCTCAACGTCTGTTCCTTCATATTGACCTCCCAAGATCGAAACTTGTCTAAATAAAAGATCATGCCAAGATACCCCTGAGTGTAATGCTTATTTTTATTCCCCCATGATAATAATATCCAAACCTGATATCACAATTATAACTGGTCAATCTTTGGAAAAATCCAATAGAAATCTCAAATGAGAAGAGCGCGGGTGGAAGGGGCAAAAAAGCACATTCATAAACATGTAAATCAGGTCAAAACAATGCATTTGACAATGAATTATACCCATTCACAGTAGTTAAATGGCAAAAATAGATGATGAAGAAGTAGACGAGGACGACAAAACTGTCCTTCCTACCAGACAGGCGAACGAACGAACGAACAGTGGCGGTTATAGAGAGCACCGTAGAGATAAGACACTTGGACTGCTGCTACTGCTTTAGCCACTGACTGTTGTTGGGTCTGTCTGTATTGGTTGCTCAGCAAATCATTTGTTTAAGGTTTTAACCTGTTTCACCTCTATTGTATGCGTGTGGGCATGAGTGTCGTTGTATGTGTATGTGTGTCTTGTCAATCCCATGGCATGGGCTTTCACTAATATATTTCACCTTTATTGCCATTTAAGCCTTGAATGAAGAAACCAAAACGAAACGCAAAAGACACTCGCTGTTGCGAGCACACAAACCAAAAGAAATGTGTCCCGAACAGGAGGTGCTCGGATGATGACAAAAACTGCAAATGAACAATGGCCGGATGGCAGAATGGCTGTTGGATTCCGTGGTAAGGTGAGATGAGGTGAGGTTTAGACTGCCAGCCACACAATCGTTGAATTGTCCTTTTTTCTTTAGCCTTTTTGCTTCGCCATTCGCTACTCTCTAACCAATTTAGCCATAGACTAAATGACAGTAACACATTGCTACCATAATCTATGCTTCATTCAGCTGATGTCGCCCGCCCGATGTAAGTGTGTTTGTGCTGTGGTGTCTAGCTGTGTGTGCGAGCCGGTTCATTATTATGATTATCGTCTCTAGGTTTGTAGGTTTTGCCCGCCTGCCTGGCTTCTGTTTTGCGCCTCCGTCATTTCTTTGTTACATTTTGTATATCCTGTTTGTTGTTATTCTTGTTATTTTTCTTCTTCTTATTCTTGTAACGTCGGGAGTCTATTGTCCTTATGGTTGATTGTTTGTTTGCTTCACTTTCTGCTAATGTCATTTTCCTTCTAATCGTGTCTCCTTCTTACGCTGCACTGTGGTACATTTTCAGAAAGAGGGAGGACAGAAAAGGCTGCCATTGATTTCTAAATTAATTAGCTTTTGCGAAAGTGGAAACTTTGAAAAGAAGAACAGTGGAGCAAAGTAATCTTTGAGGACACAAAATTGAACGCGCCAGCAAAAAAAAACGCTTATCAAACAAAAATTTTAAAATATTATTTTTAAATGAAAACAAAGTCATGGCTTTTATTTTCCATAACTATTTTCAATGACGCATTTTTAGTTCGTAGAATGCTCGCTATTAAAAATAAAATAAAACTAAATATTTTTATTTTTTCTATTTTCACGGGTTTTTCGTAGTTCCGCACATAACTCACTTCCTATGCTACTTCTTAAGGTTCTACAAGCCTAATGTTGTATTCGATATTCACTAAATTTTTCGTGTTACATTTCAATAAATGTCCTTTCCGATTTGAAGGTTTTGCCGAAAGTCAATAGAATATAATTGCTTATGTAGTTTGCCTTTCTAAACTCGAATACTGTATTAACAATTTTTTAATGGATCACATTTTTTTTAATTTTTTCACAAATATTCCTATTAGAGCCGAGGTCACCTTCTACTACTCTCAATTTGGTAATATAAGCCCGATAATACCCAATTATATATGTCATTAAAGATAATTACAATGTATACAAATATTACGAATATTAATTTCAAACAGAAACAGTGGTTTAGAACATCTCTTCAAAAAATTGATAATTTTTCTAAAAAAAATCTTTTGTGCTGGCAAGAAAAAAAAAACAAAATAAATAGAAAAAAATTCTGAAAAAATAGTTTTGCTCTACGTTTTAATAGCTAACATTATAACAAAGAAATGTAAAAGCTCTATGGATAAATTATGGCCCTCTTTGAAGACGCAAAATATTTTTTTAAAAATCATTATTATCAAGATGTAATAGCTGGGATCTTAACGAATAAAACAAGGCCTAGTTAAAGAAAATCCATAATTAAATAAAGAAGTTATGGCTCAACTTCACGTATGTATATCTAAATTGTGCTTAAATAGTGCAAAAATGCTCTTTTACATTAAATAAAAGAATATTTGAATTACTTTATAATCGGTGATATCTTTACAAAGAAAACAAGGCATAGTAGATAGAAATCTATAATATAAATAAATTTAGAAATTATGGCTCGACTTCACGTAGGACTAATTTAGTTTAAACAAAATCTTCATTAGAACAATACACGATTTTTGGAAAATAAGGTTCATAACCTCTACATTTGTTCGTAATTTGTCTTCAAGTAGTGCTTGTTTTGTTCGTTAAGATCTCAGCAATGCTAACTAAAGGGTGTTTTTTATTAGGGTATAGAACTTTAAGTTGGCATCACTTTTTTAACTGGCGGCCATTTTGTCAGCTGTCAAGTGATTAATATTTAGTTTGGTTTGCCATTTCATCATGAACAGGTTGACAAAAGAACAACGCTTGCAAATCGTGCAAATTTATTTCGTAAGTAATGGTTCAGTTCGCGAAGTTCACAGCAAGCTCCGTCCATTTTATGGTCGTCACAATCGAATTATTGAAGGAAACATTCGATGAGCGCATAATTTCGCGGAATGGACCTGTCAATTGGCCACCAAGATCGTGTGATTTGACACCATTGGATTATTTTCTTTGGGGATATGTGAAGTCGCTCGTCTACGCCTACAAACCAGAAACGTTAGGGGACTTGGAAGCCAACATTCGTGGCGTGGTTGAAAATTGGACCTGTAGAATTGGCTATATTCGAGCCAAACGCGGCGGCCACATGCCCGAAATCATATTTAAACATTAATGGCATAAAATTATCCTACCAATAAAGCCAAATTGCTGGACATTAAAACGATTTTCTTGTGTTTTATTTCAATTCGAAGTTCTATACCTCAATAAAAAACACCGTATATATAAAACTAAATATTCTTTTATTTTATTTAGCAAGCTCTTATTAGCGCTCTTTAACCACTAATTTAAAAAATTATGTTTTTATACCCTCCACCACCAGAATTGGGGTATACAAACTTTCCCATTCCGTTTGTAACACCTTGAAATATCGACCTGGTACCCTATAAAGTATATATATATTCTTGATCGTGATAAAATTATAAGACGATCTAGTCATGTCCGCCCGTTCGTCCGTCTGTTGAAAGCACGCTAGCATCTAAACGAAACGAGCTAGGGCGTCCAAATTTGACATAAATATGTCTTTAGTTGTAGGTTGGTTGGAATTGAAAGTGGGCAAAATCGGTCCACAGGAAAATTTTTTTCCCTCACAAGGACTGAAAATACATCCAATAACCCTTAAAATTAAAAACTATTGAAATATTTTTTTAATACGTCTGCTTATATTTCCTTGATATGTACGGATGAAATAGGGGTAAAAATGGTACCTATCAAACAACAACAGCTAAAGACACGAAATTCGGTGTGTACATTTCTCTAATTGAGTAGATACATAATATAAAAGGATTCATACTACTAAGGGGTAAAATGGACATAGAATAATGAAATTCTGTGTTTACATTCCACTGAATGCGTAGACACGTAAAATAAAAGGAATTTTTCAAAATTCGTACTTTTTGGGGTTAACGTGGAAAAAGGGGATAAATATAGTACCAACCAAATGACCACAGCTCTGACTGTATAGATAAGCAAAATAAAAAGATTTTCCAAATACCCCGCTTTCAAGGGAAAAATGGGAACAAATGGTACCAAGCTATTATATTCTATTTTATAATTTACAAAGGACTTATTCACGCTATTATCCACAAACATACCAAATCATGATTTGTAAAAAATCTTTGGCGTTTACAAAACCCCCATATATAATTTACATTTATCCATGTATCTTTTAAATATAGGCATTATTCTCTTCTGTAAAAGGATAGTTATTAAAAAATAAAACAAAATAATTTTTCCCATTTATTTTCATATCTCTGATGGTGTTCTTCGCGAAAGCAAAAAAGATTTTTTTGAAAAAAAAAATAATTTTTTATCAATATTTAGAGCCTAAGCATTTTTCTATGTGAAAGTGAAATTCACAGCGTTTGTAGCCCTCATAAATAACTTTAATTGGATATATAAGAGGATGTGATCAGCTTATATTTCCAAAACGAGATATGATGGTCTAAGTAAGAGTACACCTATTAAAGGACCTTCGACGAAAATCGTAATTTTAATCAAAATTAATAAAAATGTATCCATATTTTTGCTGATTTTATGCCTCAGTGCAAACAAATTTTTTTTTTCGAGTTTCGGACACAAAACTTTTATTTCTTGTTGCAGTGACATCAAAAAAGGCAGTTTTATTACCCAGAGCTTAAAGAGAAAATAATAAACAATTTATTGTTTAAATATCCAAATTGGCAATAATACTTTATCTATATCTACAGCTTTCTTTTTATACCCTACACCACTACGTGGACTAGGGCATTATTTTATTTAAATTTATTTTTTTAAGTTTTTACTTATTTCTCACTTATTTCAGTTAAGTTTTGAGTCCTGGGATATTCAAGAACGTAGAATTTTTTGGCAAATATTTTTGTAGAACATTTTGAGCCGTTCAAGCCCAAGTTTAAAGGTGTTTTTTACCCTTTGGCACCAAATGGCGCAAAACGACCCCTATATTGAGGTTCTACAGGGTTAAAATGTTCAATAAAAATGTTCTTCGTAGTGTGGTAAGTAATATTGCTGAATAAATCATATACTTAAAATGTAAGAATTACAAGGATTCCTATGCCGATCCATCATAAAAATGTGCAAAAGGGGAAATATTTACCAAACAATTAATAAATAATTTTTTAAATACCCAAATTGGTACTGTAAATATAATATATATAAATTATATCTACAGCTTTCTTTTGTTTGGTGACTTATAGTGAAATTTGATGTAGAATATTTTTTCCATTCAAACCACCCCTCTAAAATTCAGTTTTGTGGGACAGTTTAGCACCAATTCGGAAAAGTACGAAATTAAACCTGAAATTAATTTTAGGTCTTGGCTTATTTCTGGCATTTAAGTTAAGATTTGAGTCTCGGTGACTTATAGCAGAAATTTATGGCAAATATTTGTGTAGAACATTTTGAGCCGTTAATCCTCTGATTTTGAAGAGTTTTTCACCCGTTTGCACAAAAGGGACCAAAAAGACCCCTATCTCGAGGTGCTAGAGGATTAAAACATTCCACAATAATATGTCACGTAGTGTTTTGTGCAATATTGCTGAACACATCCTTTACTTGAAATGTAAGGATCACAATGTTTCCTATGCCACTTTCTCATTAGAATGTGCAAATGGGGAAATATTGACCCTTTTGTATAAAAAGGACCAAAAAGACCTCTACATTGTGGAGCTAGAGTGTTAAAATATTCCACAAAAATTATCCTCGAAGTGTTCTAGGTAATATTGCTAAACACTTAATATGTAAGGATCACAAGGTTTCCCTAAGCCGATTTATCATAAGAATGCGCAAAAGAGGGAATACATTGACCCCCCTCTACAGAGACCACCGTGCGCAAACTTTCACTTTGTTTACCCCCCTCTATCATAATCCGTTGTCAGAACGTTTTCATTTTCGAAAAAGTTTAATTTCCATGTTCCACAGTGTAATCAAAGGAAAGTAACACTTTCCCTTAGATTATCCAAACATTTCATTTTCTGTATTCGATAATATCAAATAAACCCCAAATCTTAAATCAATTCCTCCAAAAGGCAACCACATAATTCATCTTTTTCGAAAAATGTACCACTGTATATGCTCCTACAAAGCTAAACTAATAAGCCGTCTTTCTGGTCTGTGTGTTTGTGAGTGTGTGTACGACTAACAAAAGGCATAAATTATACCGATTTTGCTTTCGCATCCTTTTTCCTCATTCAATACGGCTCACTCACTGCGTGTGCCTTTTCTGTCTCTGTTTGTTTTCTATATAAATATTTTGAAAAGAACATTAAGTAGACGCAGACACACAGAGAGACAATCCACATTCCATCTGGACATATTGGGTGGGCATTACTTGTCGCATTTTCTGAAGTAGAAAGTCTATTTGGTCAGGATGACAATAATGATTGAGTACATTATATAAATATTGATTTAATATGGTTTTCATTGAGTCGGGACTTGGAAGTGGCCCACAATTGAAATTAATGCTGATAAATTATGTTATATTTTCAAAGGAATGATAAGGGTCTCTTGGCAATAAGGTAGGTTTGGAAAAAGGATTACTGTTTTTCTCTTCTTTTGTTTAAGAAAACACCTGTAAAATGGACAATCTCAGGGTACCTGTTTTAATCGGCTAATAAAGGAGATGTTAGAACAAAGTCATAAGGAATTTTGTCACAATATTTGCTCACGCAACTGAAGTTGTTTGTTTTAAATTTTCTATCCCTAAATCATTGTATTGCACTTTTAAGATATTTAAAATTTCTTTAGAACTAAATCTAGGAAATCTTTATCCTTAAATCAGATTTAAAGATAAATCAGGGGATGAAAAAGACTCCTTTAACTGAAAGATTTAAGAACGGGTTTAAATAATATAAGGGTTAATATTTAAATAAACCCTATGTGTTGTTAGCCGACAGCTTATATTTCACATATTTACTGTGAATGTCAGCAAATAAATGGATTTGACTCGTCAACAGTTCGATGACGAAATTCATTACGATTTTCCATGTGGATTCTCTAGGCAACGGTAAATATAAAAACTTCATTTCACTGATGATAAAGTCCTATCCTTAGCCACTGTGAAAAGCTAGTATATCGTTCAAGGACGACTCTCGTGAAGGTCGTAGTTGGTGTGTAACAAAACATTGAAAATAATTGATCTCCTTGAATCCAATATAAATTGATAAAAACACACAGAAAGGCACACTAAGACAACTATTCTCCTAAATCTAAGTGAAACCCATACTTCAGTTTAGTTCAAACAAAAAAACACAACGTAACGGCTGGACCGATCTTTATATACCCACAGACAGAGGCTGTCGATTTTCGCAGAAGTACAGTAACATTACAGGAAAATGTTAAATTTTTTAATATATAATATATAATATATAATATATAATATATAATATATAATATATAATATATATATATAATATAATAAATATATAAATGGTTAATTACTTTAACCACGCTTATAAGGAAAGGCTACCAATACCAATACTTTATACTATATATATCGAAATAATACTTCAAGTCAATTCAAAAAGTAAATATAAGGCAGAAATCTTCAAAAAAGTTTAAATGCCCTAAATATTGGGGGATAATGGTTGCATTTTCAGCTACAACAGTACAAAATCTACAGATTTTTGCAGTAAAAATAAAAAAGTAAGAATTTGGAAAAATATTTTTATATTTCGTGTCTACGCAGATGAATATATACACCGAATTCCATTATTCTATCTGCGGCCATTTGGTTGGTACCATTTTTATCCCTATTGACCCCCTTAAAAGTACGACTTTCAAAAATCTCTTTATTTTATGTGTCTACGCAAGTAGAGTAGTATACACACCAAATTTCACCATTCTATATGTTGCCGTTTTGTTGGTACCATTTTTATCCCTCTGTTCCCATTTTACCCCTGAAAGGAACAAATTTGGAAAAAAAGTACTTTTATATTATATACCCACTCAATTAGATGAATGTACACACCAGATTTCGTGTTTCTAGCTGTTGTCGTTTGATAGATGCCATTTTTATACCCTGCACCTCCAGGATGGGGGTATACTAACTTTGTCATTCCGTTTGTAACACCTTGAAATATCGACCTGTGACCCTATAAATTATATATATTCTTGATGTCCGTCCGTCCGTCTGTTGAAAGCACGCTAGCATCTAAACGAAAGGAGCTAGGACGTCCAAATTTTCCATAAATGCGTCTTATAGTCGTAGATCGGTTGGGATTGAAATGGGGCGAAATCGGCCCAAAGGGTCTAGCTGCTGTCATTAGGTTGGTACTATTTTTATCCCCTTTTTCCATTTTAACCCCAAAAAGTACGAATTTCGAAAAATCGCTTTATTTTACGTGTCTACATAATCACAATGTATACATCGAATTTCATTATTTTAGGTGCAGCCGTTTAGTTGGTACCATTTTTATCCCTCTTTTCCCATTTTACCCCTTATAAGTACGAATTTTGAAAAAATAATTTTATATTATGTATCTACTCAATTATAGGAACGTACATACCAAATTTCGTGTTTCTAGCTGTTGTCGTTTGATAGGTACCATTTTGTATCCCTTTTTGCCTCCATTTCACCCCCTACGAATGAGAAGCAATTTACGGTACGCCTATTTGTTATAGGGTGTTAATGCCAAATATTCGTGGTCCATAACCGTGGGCCACCCTAATATTCTCCCGCCGAAACTTTGTCACAGCTTGGCTGTGTAGCGTCCACACATGCGCAAGTTCTAATAGTTTTGATTGTGTTCGTTATTCTCTAGTTCTAAATATGGCTACAATCCGTCCTATGTACTCTCTCCTTTCACTTTCTCCCTACAACATTGTAAAATAAAACTTCACTTGTTATCCGAAGCTCAACACAGCCTGTTTATCTTGGTAAGACTCCTGCCAAAAATTGTTCAAATTCCAATAAAGGAAGAAAACTTTCAATTCAAAATTCTAATTCCTTGGTGTTTTTTCTTTTATTTCCTATTTTCGGTGAACAATTTTTGTGAGAAAATATTCCCACGTCCCTGGTAATATTTTCTGACTCACAGCGTAACACCTACCAATTTCTCCAGGAAACAACAAACAACAAATCTTTGGCGTTTTCATTTTGGTCCTATTCGAACCGGATTTGTGCTACAGCTGTGAGGATTTTCAAAGCTCCAATTCATCAATTCCATTTCATCCTTCATCTAAATCATCCACGGAAATACAAGGTCAGTTTGTGTTTTGTTTATTTCTAAAAAGTGAAACGATAGTGCATTTATACGAGCTACCTTCTGTAGCGGTCAAAGTCCGATAAGTTCATGTGTGTTTTGCCGACGGCAAATTGCAATTTTTCCAAATTCAAAAATACCTGCACAGTGTTCTAGAAAGTTATTCGGGTATTTTTTATATGGTGATCGGTGTGAAATTGGTGGAGATTTTCGTTCTATTGTTTAACCATTAGTTTCGTGAAAAAGAAGATTAATATTCTCATTAGTTCTCGGTAATTTTGGAATTTTTTAACCAAATTATATCGTTTTCATTTTTCTTGTTCGGTCGCGAAACAGTGTGTTTTTTCTTTTATTTATTCTTCTTCTTGCTGTCGCGTTGGTGGTGCATCGTAAAGAGATTGCTCTATTCCCTTTTATTCGTACAATCGCACACATACGACATACATTATTATTATCCACCAAGTATTCACAGCCATCCACATACGTATTAACATACATTTGCATGAGTACTAACATACATACATACATACAAACATTCATTGCCTACCTACATTGCTCCACATCATTCCGCTCCAGTCGTGACGTCGCTATAAGAGTGTGGCTTATTAAGAGAGTTTTAAGAGTAAGCCAGGTCGCTCTTTAGTTCTCTTAAAAGGTACCCCTACAGTCCGGTCGAGTCGGGACTCAAGTGGTTGGTAACATATTTACGCTATTTGTTCAGATAGTGGAAATATATTCGGGGTTATCTCGGTAGTACTCCAACTCGACCTGTAGTGTACCCTACACTCGGTACAAGCCGATATTCAGACATTTTAAACTGTTTTTCTCATTTTTCTTCCGATTTTTTTGGGGAAAAAAGCTGGTTTTTCGTTTCACGGATATTTTTGTTTTCATTTAGCGACAAAATTGGATTTGCACCCTACAGTCCGTTATAGTCGCCATATTAGAACAGTTGTAAAAAATCACTTTTTTTGTTATTTTCCTTTCTTTTTCGCACAAATTGTCCTTTCGTGAGTATTTCTTGATCTTGGGGAACATTTTCTGCATTTTTTTGCACCCTACGTTCTATCTTTTAGAACTATTTTTCTGATATTTGAACTTTTTTCTGATATTTAGGGTTGATTTTTTAATATATAAATATTTTGTCTGATAGATAAAATCTATTCTATTGAAATCTAGTTCAGATTCCAGTTGTTCCGCTTGTATTAAATATTAATACATCGTTTTCCCGCTCACACGTGGTCAGTTTTTTCGTCTCATTATTAGTTTTTTCCTATTATCTTCAATTTCCGTCAGATTATTCACATTCTTTCGCCCAAAATGTCTTTGGATTCGTTCATTCGTCTAGCTGATCGTCTCGTTGAATTTAATGCAGACATCAGCGATAACAAAGTTCCGCTATCTTCCTCTCATTTTATACGTGTTCATCAGGAGGAGTTAAAGTCCATCTGGTTAGGAATTAAGTCTTCATTCGACAAATATCTGCATGAGCGGGATAGTGAAGAAGACGATGGTGAGGAGGAGGTGGAGGGGGAAGCGGGAGAAGCTTCAGAGCTGGAAACACTTCGTGCCAAGTACAAGAGTACATACGTTACGTACTGCAGTTGTCTGGCCAAGTTGACTCAGCTTTCGGAAGACTTTACAAATAGAGTGGTACAGAAAGAGTCTCCGGCCCATCGCCCCGTCCCTGCTTCTCAGCCTGAGTCTTCTGATAGTCATTCCAGCTATTCTTTCAATCTTCCGCCGTGTGATACCGAGATTTTCAAAGGCGATTACATGTCATGGCCCACATTTAGGGATATGTTTACTGCGGTTTACATAAACAATTCTCGCCTCAGTCCAGTTGAACGCTTATTCCATTTAGCCCAGAAGACCCAGGGTGAAGCACGCGACATAGTCAAGATGAGTCCTTTGACAAATCAAGGTTTTCAGTTGGCGTGGAAAAACCTTTGCGATCGTTATGAAAATAGGAGAATCTTAGTTAACGGTCAGTTAAAGGTTCTTTTTAGTCTTAGCTCCATTTCTTCCGAATCCGGGCAAGCTATTAAGCAATTGCAGCGGGATATCAATTCGTGTATCTCAGCATTACAGTTGTACGATATTGATGTCAAAAGTTGGGATCCCCTATTTGTTTTCCTTTGTTCAAATCGACTTCCAGATTCAACTTTGACTTTGTGGGAGCAAGGCTTAGCTGACAAAGCTTCAATTCCGAAGTGGTCAGACCTTGACTCCTTTCTCACAAATCGATATCGTACGTTGGAATCCGTTTCAGAAATTCGCAGCCAGTCTATGTCTATCGATCGCAAAGGAGTGTCATCTAGTCAGAATTCCAAAAATTCCAAGAAGATTAGTTCGTTTCGGAACAAAGTTTCAGGACCGAAATGTCCGTTATGTCCTAATGAGTCTCACATCATCCGAACGTGTCCTAAGTTTCTAGATATGGATATAAACGGACGGTATTCAGAAATTAAGAAGCTTGGGCTTTGTTTAAATTGTTTCTCAAAGACTCATGGCGTTAAGGGGTGTCCCAGCCATCGCTGTTTCGACTGCAACAAGCCGCACCACACTCTGCTGCATAGAGGTTCTGAAGATTCCCGTCGCAATAATTTGCCGGTGCGATCATCAAATACCAATTCTTCTCTAAATCCTAATTCCGCTCCTTTCTCTTCCAATCCAATACAGTCCACTAGTTCAGGTGCTGGAGTTATTCAGACGTGTTTTTCGACCAATTCTCGGGGTGTTCTGCTAGGGACGGCACTGGTGAATGTGTTGCACCTAGGTGTAACTTATCAGGCCCGTGCGCTTCTTGACTCAGGTTCAGAAGGAACTTTTATTTCGGAGAGATTGTTCAATGTTTTGAAGCTTCCTTTTAATCGCACGAGTGCCCGAATTTCCGGCCTGAACAATTCCGTGTCCGCAGTAGTTCAGAAAGAGTGCACGTTCGCGCTTGGCTCACGATTTGATCCGAATATTTCCTATTCAGTCGATGCGCTTGTGGTACCTCATTTGTCTGGCAATCTTCCATCACACACCGTGTTTGCTGACTCCTTTTCAAACCTTCCGCAAATTCAATTGGCAGACCCGCAATTCTACACTAGTTCGAAGATAGATATTCTTATCGGCGGGGACTTTCTACCATCGATAATGCTATCTGGTGTAAGACGCGAGGTTTGCGGTTCACTGATGGCCCAAGAAACAATTTTCGGATGGATTCTGACGGGTCCGATTTCACTTCGTTCCTCATCTCCACGGTCCACAGTTGTTTCGAATTTCTGCGAAATCTCTTTGGATAAAGAGATTTCTCGTTTTTGGGAGGTGGAGAATCTTCCAAGGAAGAACTTTACGTCGGCTTCGGATAAATTCTGTGAGGGGTTGTTCGTTGCGACTACGAGGAGGAACGAAGATGGAAAATACATTGTTCATCTTCCCTTCAAAGAAGGATACCCTAACGATCTTCAAATAGGTCAATCCAGGATAAGTGCAATGGCGCAGTTCCTTCGAAATGAAGTTCGCCTTTTGCGAAATCCTGATTTCAAGAGAGAGTATGATCAAGTTGTTCAAGAATACGTTCAGTTGAAGCATATGTCCTCAGTCCAGCCTCCGAGTTTTAGCAAAAATCCTCTTCATTATTACTTGCCGCACCATGCAGTTATAAAACCGGAGAGTACGACCACTAAAGTTCGAGTGGTCTTCAACGCTTCTTCTGCGACCTCCAACGGGTTAAGTCTTAACGACATTTTGCATACTGGCCCTGTTCTACAAAATGACTTAACGGTTCTGATTCTGAAATGGAGGTTCTTTCGATTCGTGTTTAACGCCGACATCCAGAAGATGTATCGGCAAATATTGGTTCATTCCGATCATACTCCATTTCAAAGAATTCTATTCCGCAACCGCCCAGATGAGAATGTTCAAGATTTCGAGTTGAAGACAGTGACCTTTGGGGTCAATTGTGCTCCGTACCTAGCTATTCGTACTTTGCTCCAACTAGCTGATGATGTTCAGTCCAGCCATCCAATTGCCAGTAAAATCCTGCGCAACTCCATGTATGTGGACGATGCACTTGCTGGTGCACATTCAATTCCTATGGCAATTCACGCAAAAAATGAGCTAAAATCCGCTCTTGAATCAGCTGGTTTCTCATTGAGAAAATGGACAGCAAATTCAAAGGATATCCTAGCGGATCTTCCATCCGATCATTTGCTGTGTGAAGATTTCTTGAATTTCGATGACAGTAGCACAGCAAAAACGCTAGGAATTCGTTGGAATGCTCGTTCCGATTCATTTTATTTCACTACAAAGCCCTTCCCAGACTTCTGCAAAAATACAAAAAGGGAAGTTCTCTCCCAAATTTCGAAACTTTTTGATCCTGCAGGTTGGCTGTCGCCATGTATCGTCGTGGCCAAAGTTCTCATGCAGAAGATATGGTCTGAAGGCACGGGTTGGGATGAAGTCTTAAGTCCTGACACTCTTTCACAATGGAAGACGTTCCAATCCGATTATTCCACTCTTGACAACGTTCAGATTCCCAGGTGGATCAACTATGTTCCAAGTTCCGATATTCAATTCCATGGTTTCTGCGATGCTTCAGAGAAAGCATACGCAGCTGCTTTATACGTACGAATAGCTATAGGTAGTTCCGTTTCCACTCATCTGGTATATTCCAAAACAAGGGTTGCACCTATAAAGACACTATCCATTCCGAGGTTGGAATTATGTGGGGCGGTTCTTTTAGCAGAGATGATAGATACCTTGCTTCCAATGTTGGATATTTCGAAATATTCTCTTTTCTGCTGGACTGATTCCACCATTGTCCTTTCCTGGCTGTCCAAACCTCCGTGCTGTTGGATGACTTTCGTAGCCAACAGAGTGTCTAGTATCGTTCAGATGATTGATCCTTCGAAGTGGCGACATGTTCCATCCGAAACTAATCCTGCAGATCTCGCTAGTCGCGGACTTCTACCTCAGGATATAGTCAGAAACGATTTCTGGTGGTTTGGGCCTTCATGGCTCCAAGAACCAGCTGATCGTTGGCCTGATTCCAGTCTTGCTACAATTTCCGAGACTGATTTGGAACGTAAGTCCATAAAATCTCATTTTTCCTACTTCCGGAACTTTGAGGACATTCTTGAACGATTTTCTTCATTTCCTAGAGCGCTTCGGGTGGTCGCTTATGTGTATCGATTTTTCTATCGTACACATCCTAGATACCGTTCCAACTTCTCTAAAGAATCCACTTTGATCACGAGTGCTGAACTTACTATGGTCAGAGATGGATTAATTTCGATGAGTCAAAAGGCCTATTTTCCTAACGAGTACAACGTATTGTCATCCAAAAGTCCGATCCCTCCATCCAGTCCCATCTCCAACTTAAATCCTTTCTTGGACTCCGATGGTCTAATTCGCTCGTGTGGTCGTCTCGAATCATCTCCAGGCCTCTCGTACAGTGAGAGGCGCCCGATAATACTGCCATATAATTGTCAGTACTCCAGGCTCTTGATTCACTTCATTCACCAAATCACAATTCACGGTGGCAACCAACTTGTTCTTCGGATGGTACGATCTCAGTACTGGATTCCGAAAGTCAAGAACCTAGTAAAGACGACAATCAATAAATGTAAGACATGTATTCTATACAAGAAGCGTTGTCAGAAGCAGCTCATGGCTGCTCTTCCTCCTGAGAGAGCAGAGTTCTCGCGTCCATTCACTCGTACTGGATTGGACTTTGCGGGACCTTTTGACATCAAAAGCTATAGCGGACGAGCCTGTCGTCTAACGAAGGGTTACGTCTGCGTTTTTGTATGCTTTTCAACAAAAGCGATACACCTAGAAGCGACTTCCGACTTATCCACATCCACATTCCTGGCAGCTTTCAATCGGTTCGTCTCTCGACGAGGATGCCCATTACATTTATATTCCGATAATGGTACAACTTTCGTCGGGGCATCGAAAATTCTAGCGAGAGAGTTCCTTCAGACCTCACACGCTGCTGTAACTGCCAATTATTCACATTCCAACGTAAGCTGGCATTTCATTCCGCCAGGGGCGCCCCATATGGGTGGTCTATGGGAAGCTGGAGTAAAAAGCTTCAAAACCCATTTCCGTAAATTCGCTAGCTCCTTTAAATTCACATTCGAGGAATTTTCCACGCTCTTGACACGAATTGAAGCTTGCCTTAATTCACGTCCTCTATCACCTATTTCTCAAGAGCCGACTGACTTTTCGGCCCTGACTCCGGGACATTTCTTAATCGGGTCTCCAATACTTACGCCAGTAGATCCTCGTGTGGAGGAAAGTCCTGCCTCCATTCTTAACAGATGGCAGAGACTTAAGGTGATTCATCAGAGTTTTTGTACCCGATGGAAAAACGAGTATCTGCGTGAGCTTCAAAAGCGTGTCAAGTGGCAAACTTCCGAAAAGAATATAGAAAAAAACACACTGGTAGTCGTGAAGGACGACAATCTTCCACCAAATTCTTGGCGTCTTGGCAGAATTTCCAAGACGTATTTCGGTACCGATCACCGTGTTCGGGTTGCTGATGTGATAACTCAGAAGGGTACCATCACGCGGCCCATCACTAAACTCGTCGTTATTTCGTCCGAACACTAATTTCCTTCCAACGTTCCAACTATATTTCCTATTTCCTCATCCTCCTATAGAACACCATGCCCAAATTAATAAATTGAATTGCTACAAAATGCACTATCGTATTCTCATTCCACAAACAAAACACAAACTTTCTTTTTCAGCTACATCCAGTTCGTTCCAAAGTTCGTTTTCATACTCCAACATACGAATTCCATAGCGACGTTCCTTTCGTACATCCGTTGGGGTTTGAACCATACTTTTGGATCTTCATGAATTTATTTACTTTAAGTTATTAATTAATTTCATTCATTCCTTTCCTAATTTCTATTATTCATTCATATTCTTTTTTGTATTCATATTGCTTCCTAATTTGTAACATACCATGTAATACAGATTTCTTTGTACGACAGGAGCAAGTATGTACGACGAGACTTTGTAGCAACTTTCATTGCAGCGGCACTGCAAGGCGGGCGGTGATGTTAATGCCAAATATTCGTGGTCCATAACCGTGGGCCACCCTAATATTCTCCCGCCGAAACTTTGTCACAGCTTGGCTGTGTAGCGTCCACACATGCGCAAGTTCTAATAGTTTTGATTGTGTTCGTTATTCTCTAGTTCTAAATATGGCTACAATCCGTCCTATGTACTCTCTCCTTTCACTTTCTCCCTACAACATTGTAAAATAAAACTTCACTTGTTATCCGAAGCTCAACACAGCCTGTTTATCTTGGTAAGACTCCTGCCAAAAATTGTTCAAATTCCAATAAAGGAAGAAAACTTTCAATTCAAAATTCTAATTCCTTGGTGTTTTTTCTTTTATTTCCTATTTTCGGTGAACAATTTTTGTGAGAAAATATTCCCACGTCCCTGGTAATATTTTCTGACTCACAGCGTAACACCTACCAATTTCTCCAGGAAACAACAAACAACAAATCTTTGGCGTTTTCATAGGGGAATGCGCATAATGGATGGAAATACGACCAACTGTAGTGTTTAAGTTTTATTGAAGATTGCTGTCTTATATTTACTTTTTGAATTGACTTGAAGTATTATTTCGAAATATATTATATACGTATTGGTAGTTTTGCTAAGCGTGGTTTGAAATAATAACAATTTTATATTTATTTATAAAATTAGTTTTTCAATATTTGTATTTATTTTGGTTTGGCTATATTAAAAAAATTGACATTGGCATGTAATGTTACTGCACTTCTACGAAAATCCACAGCCTCTGTGGAATGCAATCCATGGTGGAGGGTATATAAAGTTCGGCCCGGCCGAACTTAACGTCGTTTTTACTTGTTATCCCTTTTTCACTACCTACGAAAAAGAATCACTTTATGGTGCACGTTTCTGCTGTAAGGGGAATGCACATAACCAATATCAAGTAAGTACACTGAAAGAATTTTCCTTCATATGCACATAACCAATATCAAGTAAGTACACTGAAAGAATTTTCCTTCATAATATTTATGAAGCGATTTCATAAAAGGTTTTTCATAACTTTAGTGAATTTTTCCTTAATATGAAAAATTATTAAAATTAAAATTCATAAATAAAATGAAATGTTTCATACATTTTTTCATAAACATTTCATATTTCATAAAACAAAATTGTTAAATTAGTGAAACTTAGTTTCATAAGATCAAAGAAAGATTTCATTGTATTAAAGAAAGAATTCTTAAATATTATGAAATATGTCATAACCAATAAAATATTTGTGTTCTGAAATTTCTTCATAAATGTAATGAAGGATTTCATAATTTTTGTGAAATGTTTCATAACTTACAACTACATTTTAGTGTGTCGACTTTATTCGGTTGAATGCTAGCAATTCTCATTTGAACTCTGTTAACACTGACATAAGTATGGACCCTGATGTATGTCAAAGACATATTCATTGCAAAGACTCTCGCAATGGTGGTGTATGTTGATTGGTTTGTCAACAAGTCAGACTATTTTTCGTTTTCTTGTTTATATTGAAAACATCAGTATAAATTATTAATATTTATGAAACTTTTTTATAAAATTAATGTGGTTTCCTTATAAAATCTAATGAAAAATAATGAACTTGTTCATCGAATGAAGAACTGCATTTCATAGTTTCTAAAAAATGGTTTCTTTATAAAATCTATGAAGATTGAACTATGATATTGTCCTGGCTCAAGACCATTTTGCAACTATATTAATTAGAATGCAAATTTATTTACAAATGACATGGCGACTTTTATTACTTGGCTGCAGACTACCACGGTCATGATTTCGACCATGTCAAAAGTCTTTTCAAGTGGCTTCGCAGCGACTTTTCAACATTTTCGTTCGTTTTTGAGAATCATTTCCTTGTAGAGGCCGCGTTTGATGTTGAAAAGTCGCTGCGAAGTCACTTGAAAAGACTTTTGACATGGTCGAAATCATGATAGTGGTAGTCTGCATCCAAGTAATAAATAAATCACCATGCCATTTGTAAATACATTTGCATTCTATTAAATATAGATTCAAAGTGGTCTTGAGCCAGGACAATATCCCAGTTCAAATCAAATATTGATTGCAGACCAAAAAAATTCCATCGATAAAACTAAATCTATTAAAATTTTCATAAATCATATTATGCAAAATAAAGAACTTGTTCATCGAATGAAGAACTGCATTTCATATTATCTAAAAATGTTTCATAAATTCTTTGACACTTTTCATAGATTTGTGCTTTATGAAACATGTTGCATACATTTTATGAAGTGTTTCTTTGGCGACTTTTTAATGGAAATTTTCACTGAGAATTAGACAAAATCATAAATAGTATGGAGATAATTCTCTCAGTGTACAAGCAGACATATTGGAAAAACATGCTTAAATACTCTAAAATATTATGGGTATTTTCAGTCCTTGTGAGGGAAATTTTTTCCCTTTGGACCGATTTCGCCCATTTTCAATTCCAACCGATCTACGACTATAACACTCATTTATGGAAAATTTGGACATACTAGCTCTTTTCGTTTAGATACTAGCGTGCAAACGGACATACTAACGTCTTAGAATTTTATGACGATATTGTGGTGGAAGGTGTAAAAATCAGCTTCAGTTTAATTAAAATTTTCAAAGCCAGAGTAATTCATGCTTTAGCATATGAGAATGAGTTGGATTATCCAGCGAAACCCTTTGATGTACATACAAGCTATCTCAGCAGATAGCATCAGAAAATTCAAATTAATCTTATGGATTACAGAAAAATCCCAAACTCGGCACACAATGACTATTACAATGGTTATTGTAACTACACACCACTAAATAGTTTCAGAAAGAATTTAATTATTTCCCTTTTGCAGACTTCGAGCCAGACGACGACCATAAATACACTCACACACACTCACACTTTAATTAACAACAAAGCTGCCCTTGATCTTTGTGAAGACCTCCACACCCATTTTTTTGCCCGCATTTCATCTCAACCACCACCATCGGCCCCCACCACCATCACCATCACCTCCTCTCCAGCACTTATGCATGTTGGTGATTTTGTGAATAATTACCGTAAACTCAACTCAATGATTATTATCTGTTTGAATTAAAAGCCAACTTAAATGTGAAAGAAAAGGTAACACCCCGCCATTAATTTAGCCAGAGCACATAACACATCCGTACAAACACCCGGAGCTCGGAGTAACAAACATCAAAAAGATTTGCATAAAACATTGTAAATGTTGTTAAGCAAATGTGTAAATGACATGTCTCTCTTTGTGTCCGTGTCCGTCCATCGCAAAATGTCTGTTTGTGTCTCTCAGTGCTGGTTACAATGTTGTTGATGCCACACTAATGTTGCGGCTGGCTGATGGTCTCGAAAGCATTATTTATAGGTTTCGATGAAAGCGGACGTTTTGGAAGTTAAATCAGAGTCTTGAACGAAGTACTGAAGAGTATTGAATGTACATTCATAAAGAATGACAATTCCCTGGAAAATTTGAAATGAACCATACCCTGCAATAAATTCGTTATAGAATAATTGAAAAAATGAGAAAAGTCAAGAAAGAAGGCGCTGTTGAATTACCGCAATATTGGACCACTCCCACTTATAGGGCGAAACTTCCCAATTTTTTATAGATCATGATAGACTTGACTATATCAAAATAATTCTTTATGTGTGTAAGCTTAAAATTAAAAAATCTTCAAAGAAAAACAGCTGACGGTGTAAAGCCGCATGTTTTGGGTGACAACTTCATATCATCAATCCGGGAATTGGAACTACTTCGAAGATTTCTTTTCGATTTAACATGGAATTTCTCCTTTGCTTTATAAATAAGTATTATCATATTGAACACTATTATACAACGAACCAAATATATAAAATTTTCAACTGTTATAGGGTGAGCAGGCGCATTTTTACAGAAGAATGGTCTGAATAGGTTTCCTGCTTAAAATTCATACCAAAATGTGACAAGTGTTGGAGACTCTTGTATCACAACAATCACTCGTGGATTTTATGAATCACAAATGAGAAAATATTGATAAATAACGAAGTCGCCAATGTGCAAATGATGAGAAGTTTAGGATTGTCTTGTTAGAAACCCCTTCACTAATTTTAAGGTATTGTTCAAGAACGAAAAAGTCAGCTATTACTGCCAGCTATTACATAAAGCACAGTGGACGTAATATTTTGGAAAAAAATAACTTATTAATTTAAAAATACGTCTGTGTTGAAGAGGGATATTGTCCTGGTTCAAAGCCTTTTTGTGTCTATGTAAAAACATATGTGAACATAGGTCTTGAGCCAGAAAAATATCCCAGTTCACATCAAATTGATTGATTACACCGTGAGACAATTTTACATTTGTTATTGGATCTGAACAAGACCATATGTATTTGAAATTAGAGCTTGTATGTAGAAAAACTATGTACTCAGTTTTTATACACTCCACGAGAGTATTATGTCTTTGTGCATTTGTTTGTAACACCCAAAAGGAAACGAGATAGACCCATTGTTAATTATACCGATCGACTTATTAGACTATACTTAGAATCACTTTTTGAGTCGATTTAGCAATGTCCGTCCGTCCGTCTGTCCATCTACTTTTGTAATCACGATACAGGTCGCAATTGTAGTTATGTCTATAATAAATTAAACTTTGCACAATGGAGTTTTTCGGGACAAGGACGAACGCTATTTAATTTGAAGAAAATCGGTTCAGATTTAGATATAGCCCCCATATGAATTTCACTCCCAATTTGACTCTTTTCACTCTATATACCACATATTACAACAGATTTTCATCAAAATTGGCAAAACATCTTATATTTCAAGTAGATACACCTGTGGTAAAAATGTGTTAGATCGATTCAGATTTATATATAGCTCCCTACAAAATTCGCTCCCGATTTGACTTTTTCCGCTCTAGAGACCACATATTGTATCAGATTGTCTTCAGATTTGGTAAAACATCTTATACAACCATGGTGTATATAGGTCAGATCGGTTCAGATTTATATATAGCTCCCATACAAATTTCGCTCCCGATTTGACATTTTCCGCTCTAGAAATCACATATTGTACTCGATTTTCTTTAAATTTGGCACAACATCTTATAATCCACCTAGAAACACCTATGCAGAAATTGGGTAAGATTTAGATATAGCCCCCATACAATTGACGCTCCCGATTTGACATTTTCCGCTCTAAATTTGGCACAACATATTATAATCTTACTAGAAACACCTATCCTGAAATTGGGTAAGATCGGTTTAGATTTAGATATAGCCCCCATATAAATGTCGCTGCCGATTTGACATTTGCCGCGTTAAAAGCAACATATTGTGCTCGATTTTCTTTAAATTTGGCACAACATCTTATAATCTTACTAGAAACACCTGTGGCTAAAGCGGGCTAGATCGGTTCAGATTTAGATGTAGCCCCCATACAAATGTCGCTCCCGATTTGACTTTTGCGCTATAGAAACCACATATTGTACACGATTTTCTTTAAAATTGGGACAATATCTTATAGTCCAACTAAACAAAACTATGGTGAAAGTGGGTAAGATCGGTTCAGATTTAAATTTAGCCCAAATACAAATGTTGCTCCCAAAAGTTTAACCGATTTTGGCCAAACTATTCATTTTATATTTCACCTATTTCGTTCCAGGTTTCAATATATCCTCATACAAATGTCCTTTCCGATTTAACATTTTTTGTCAAACACATACATTTACAGGATACAAAAAACCTTCCCGTTTTCACTTTTTCACCGAATTGCATTGTAATAGGATAGAAAGTGGAGCGTATCATAGAGTCGACCCCGCCCGACTTTAGCCTTTCCTTACTTGTTTTTTTTAAAAGACTTGAAGTATTATTTCGATATGTAAACGTATTGGTAGGTTTGCCTTATAAGCGTGGTTTGAAATAATAAAAATATTATATTTATTTATAAAATTATTTTTGCAATATTTGTATTTTGTTGTAATATTACTGCACTTCTACGAAAATCGGCAGCCTTGGTTATTTGCCTCTGTGGAATGCAGTTCATGGTGGAGGGTATATAAAGATCGGCCCGGCCGAACTTAACGCCGTTTTTACTGTAGACTATAGAAATCCCACAATTCCAAAAACTGGGAAAATAATTTCCAAAAATGCGATTTAAAAGAAATAAGGCCACACATAAAAAATAAGACACAATCGGGTCTGAAAACATTTTTTGTATTTTAGCAGCTATGTCTGTGGATACAATTAAATTTGTATACCCTTCACTAGGGTATTATGTCTTTGAGCATTTGTAACATGTAACACCCAAAGGGAAACAAGAGATACCCATCGTTTTTTGTACCGATCGGCTTAGAATCACTTTGTGAGTCTATTTGCCAATGTTCGTCTGTCTTTCTGAAAGTGGGTAAGGTCGGCTCAGATTTAGATACAGCTCCCATACTAATTTCGCTCTCAATATGAATTTATCCACTTTATAGACTACATAGAAAAATCGTTCACGATATCACTTTTTCCCCGAATTCAATTGTAATTGGTAAGAAAGAGGAGGGTATCTTATAATCGATCCCGCCTGACTTTAGCTTTCGCTTACTAGTTTTTATCTTATTTACGTGAAGTTCTCTTGCCAAAATGTATAATTTTTTATGCACATATATCCCAAATATTTTATTTTCCATAAACATATTAGACATATGAGGCCTTCCATGTCAACAAGGACAGTAATGCTTTGATTTTTTTCTGAAAATCTCAGCAAGATTCTTCTTTTAAAAATTATAAATGTGTTAGCAAAAAATCTTATTTGCAAAGTTATACAGGGTGGCTGATGAATTTTGCTACATTAAGAAACTCAAATAATTTTTTTTTCAGTGTATGGAATTCATTTTTCTTTAATTCATGTTAAAACTCATTCAATTTTATTAAATATAGCTTAATTAGTTTTAAAAATAATGGAATTTAAATGCCCCCCTGCTCGGTGATGCATATGCGGCATCTTACCAAAAAGGTGTTCATTACTGCTTGGAGAGTTGAGACAGGAATAGCCGCAATTGTTTCTCGAATGGATTGCCTTAGTTCATTCAAATTTGTTGGTTTTGCTTTGTAGACTTCCTGTTTGCAATAACCCCACAAGAAAAAGTCAGGTGCAGTAAGGTCAGGCGACCTGGGTGGCCAACGGAATGTGGAGTTTCTGGATATCAGCTTATTGGGAAATTTTCGTCGCAATTCTGTCATAACAGGTTGGGCTATGTGGGGAGCTGCACCATCTTGCTGAAACCACACAGAGTTGAAAGAAATTCTCATTCGGCGTAATTCTGGATAGAAAAATTCTCTCAACATGCTCAAATAACGGTCTCCAGTAACCGTAACGGTGTGACCGTTTTCTTCGAAGAAGTAGGGCCCGACAATGCAGCGTGATGAAACTGTACACCACACTGTGACACGAAGTGGATGCAATTCCGTCTCATGGAGTATCTGTGGGTTGGAAGCACTCCATATTCGACAATTTTGTTTGTTTATGTTGCCGTTTAAATCGAAATGGGCCTCGTAAGACATGAAAAGACAGTTCAACATGTTTCCATCCTCTTCCACCATTTGAAGCATCTTCTGGCAAAATTTTAAGCGAATCGGCAAGTCTGCAGCGTTCAGTTTGTTGGCCATTTTAATTTTATATGGGAACTAGCAGTACCCGCTGCTTCGCAGGCGAAAAAGCAAGTTATTCGTTCATTTTATCCGTCTCTGTTTTTGGATAGTATTTATTTAATTTTCTTTTGGTGGATATAGATAAATCTAAAATAGTAATTTGGTAAGCTCCTATTAGCTAGCACTCACACACAGTCAAAGGAATGTGCTTGTCGATATGCACTATTTTAGCTGAACTACTTCGTATGTATAATTTTCTACCAAGTTTTGAACAAAATATTACAACCATTTATATCATCGATCTCATGTTTCTAGATTCAGCCAGCCAGTTTATCTTCCCAAAAAGTACACATTTTGAAAATTCACTATAGGTAACATGTGTTTTTGCTCCCCTAAAAATATGTACTTTATTTGGTAACACAGGATTGTACAGCATTATTATCCCTTTTCGTCCCGCACACCCCTTAGAAGTACAAATTTCGAAAAATCAAACTTCTGCGCTGCTATATGATCAGTGGAATTTACACACTAAATTTCACGATTCTAGCTGTAATAGTAAAATTGGTACCAGTTTTATCCCTTTTTGTCCCGCTCGCCACTTAAAACTACAAATTTGGAGAAATCCAATTTTACTTCGTTTCTATATGGCCAGAGGAATTTACATACCGAATTTTACGATTCTAGCTGTAATACTTTAGTTGGTACCCTTTTTGTCCCGCTCGCCCCTTAAAAGTACAAATTTCAAAAAATCCAATTTTACTTCGTTTCTATATGGCCAGAGGAATTTACATACCAAATTTCACGTTTCTAGCTGTAATACTTTAGTTGGTACCATTTTTATCCCTTTTTGTCCCGCTCGTCCCTTAAAAGTACAAATTTCGAAAAATCCAATTTTACTTAGTTTCTATTCGGTCAGAGGAATTTACATACCAAATTTCACGTTTCTAGCTGTAATACTTTAGTTGGTACCATTTTTATCCCTTTTTGTCCCGCTCGTCCCTTAAAAGTACAAATTTCGAAAAATCCAATTTTACTTCGTTTCTATATGGTCAGAGGAATTTACATACCAAATTTCACATTTCTAGCTGTAATACTTTAGTTGGTACTATTTTTATCTCTTTTTGTCCCGCTCGTCCCTTAAAAGTACATATTTCGAAAAATCCAATTTTACTTCGTTTCTATATGGTCAGAGGAATTTACATACCAAATTTCACGTTTCTAGCTGTAATACTTTAGTTGGTACCATTTTTATCCCTTTTTGTCCCGCTCGTCCCTTAAAAGTACAAATTTCGAAAAATCCAATTTTACTTCGTTTCTATATGGTCAGAGGAATTTGCATACCAAATTTCACGTTTCTAGCTGTAATACTTTAGTTGGTACCATTTTTATCCCTTTTTGTCCCGCTCGTCCCTTAAAAGTACAAATTTCGAAAAATCCAATTTTACTTCGTTTCTATATGGTCAGAGGAATTTGCATACCAAATTTCACGTTTCTAGCTGTAATACTTTAGTTGGTACCATTTTTATCCCTTTTTGTCCCGCTCGTCCCTTAAAAGTACAAATTTCGAAAAATCCAATTTTACTTCGTTTCTATATGGTCAGAGGAATTTACATACAATTTCACGTTTCTAGCTGGAATACTTTAGTTGGTACCATTTTTATCCCTTTTTGTCCCGCTCGTCCCTTTAAAGTGCAAACTTCGAAAAATCCAATTTTACCTCGTTTCTATATGGTCAGAGGAATTTACATACCAAATTTCACGTTTCTAGCTGTAATACTTTAGTTGGTACCATTTTTATCCCTTTTTGTCCCGCTCGTCCCCTAAAAGTACAAATTTCGAAAAATCCAATTTTACTTTGTTTCTATATGGTCAGAAGAATTTACATACCAAATTTCACGTTTCTAGCTGTAATACTTTAGTTGGTACCATTTTTATCCCTTTTTGTCCCGCTCGTCCCTTAAAAGTACAAATTTCGAAAAATCCCTATTTGTAGCTCGTCTGCATGGTCATTGCAAGGAACTCACCGAATTTCATGTTTATAGCTACTGCCGTTTAGTCAGGACGAAGGTTCGATGTTTATCCCTTTTTGGGCCATTTTATCCCCTAAAAGTACGAATTTCGTAAAACCCTTTCTTAGTCGACGTCTACGTCATATTTGGGAACTACTCTGAAAATTTCATGACCCTGGCTTCAGCCGTTTGGTCTGGGGGCTGGTCAATGATAAGTCAGTCAGTCAGTCAGTCAGTCAGTCAGTCAGTCAGTCAGTCAGTCAGTAACGCAACTCTTTTATATATATAGATAACTCCAAATCTTTGTGCATAATTGACTGTAATGAATTTGAGCAGATAAGCTTCTTGTCGGAACACGTGGATTGTTTTGTATGACAGCAGCTACAGCAGCGATTGTTTCCTCCGTTCGAACTGAAGGGTTTCGATGGCAAGGTCTTCTGTTGACTGTCCCATGCTCGGCAAAATTGTTTACAAGTCTCATTATGGTCCATCTGCTCGGAGGATTGCCGCCAAACGTGCGCCTATACTCTCTTTGAACCGAAACTACGGACTCCAGTGCGTGATAGCGGCGGACAATCCAAATTCTTGTTTCAGTGTCCCAGTTATCCATTTTTGTTAAATGTAAAAGTCAATCTTCAAAATACAAAAAATTAACCAGATTCATTAAATAGAAAAAAGTTATTCAATTTTTTTTGGTAGCGGCTTTCATCAGCCACCCTGTATATGCACTGTATTTCGAAGTTTCTTTAACTTATTGAAAGGTCTTCAGCAGCACTTCCGGTTTTTTCCTAAAAATTAATTATACTATTAATATCAGTACTTTTTTCCTGATGCTGATGTTTCCGACTAAAATTCATATTTGGTTTGTTTTATGCGTTGTCCCAAAATGTTTAAGCTTTTCCATTGTCCATTTGTGAGCTATCCAGTTGTTTTTAGGATTTAAGTGATATTTGATGCATTTTTATAAAATCCGAAACAACTTCCACATTTTTGATACGATTTGTTTTCTAAAAGACTCGCTGGAAAGATGCTGTTTATAAATATAAAATATTTTTTAGACGAATCTCTACTGAGATTTTCAAAAACATTGAGTGATGTCCAAAATTTAGCTGTTCGGTTTGATTTATAATGTAAAATAAAACAAAAATTTGAAAGTGAACTTAACATTTTTATTATCGATTAAAAGAACAATTTATGTCATTTACTGTTTGAAAATTATATCATGTATATGTTGGCCAAAAGGTACAGAACGATTTAAAAGATTATATTGCTTCAAAAAATCATATCTGAGTGAATTTTGGACACTCAATTCCACTATTTTGGACTACATTTCATAAATTTTATTCAAAGTTCCTGATACATTTTTTATTTATTGTTATATATCTATATATTTATATTTATTTATTTTTGGGTCAAATTTATTGGGATTTATTTTGTGAAACACAAAAATCTTCAACAAATCAATGATGAAAAAGTGTTAAATATTAATGATTTTTTCATAAACTTATCTCGGAAATTCAGAAGAACTCTAAGAAACATCACTAGAAGTTAAGAAAATCTTCGTTTTTAATCGTATTGTAAAGATGATATTTTTCAGTGTTCTAATCTCTTTCTCGACCCCCCGTACTTGGATAATTTTCTAAAACTTCTGCAGCCACCACAACTACCACCAACCAACAAACGGCATGAGCATGTGTTTGAGCGACTGACCACATGCATGCTTTCAATGAATGGATGGGATGAATGAATGCGTGTTGCTAAAAAGATTAAGTATTTGGGTGTTAAATTTCCAACTTAAACCCGATAATGAATTCAAGTGCATTTCGTATTTCAACAACAACAACAGCAACAACGACACCAGTCAAATGTATAATACAAGCAAACAGCAACAACAACAAAAAAGATCATTAAACATTCATACATACGACTGACTACACACTGCCTGCGACTGTTAAAATCCACACCAAGAGTGGAGGGGGAAGGCAACATCCTCCGCATTAACATTGGAACATCAGAACGGCAGTAGCAGCAACAGCAGCAGGAGCAAAAGATAAAACATCACTATGGAGAATTACTATAATTAAATTCAAAATTATTGCTTAGCAATTGCAATTGTCCACCTTGTTGAAGGCCCACCTCCCCGGTCGAGTTATGCATGCCCTGGCCACAGACGACAAGACAATTGGAAAATTTATATATTTTCTACACACTCACACACACAAGCACACACACTAACAAACAACCAGCCAGACAGACAGGAGGGCAGACGGACACATAACAATTTTAATCATATGTTGCACCACGAAGGCTGATGACTTTGGCAACATGTTTGTGTGTATGTGTTCAAATCGCTATAACAAATGTATATATGTAATATACATGTATGTTTGTGTGTTTTCCTTACAATGTCTGTTTGTTCAATTGTCCGTCTGGCCACCGCCGCCGCCGTTACATCCGTTCGGTTGCTTGTATGTGTTTGATAACACCCCTTACATTTGCATTTATTATTTAACTCATGTGCTTTTCTTAATTTCATATGCATTTTCCCAATTCGATTTGACCATTCCTTGAATTTTGCACATGCAAATAAGGACTGTCCCCGGATAGATATTTCAAACATGATTAGCTCATGTAAAAATTGAAAATAGCAAGTAAGGGAAGGCTATAGTCGGGCGGGGCCGACTTATGATACACTCCACTTTCTATCCGAATACAATTCAATTCGGTAATAAAGTGAAAGCGGGAAGGATTTTTGTATCCTGTAAATGTATGTGTTTAACAAAATATGTCAAATCGTCAGCGACTTTTGTATGGGGGCTACATCAAAATCTGAACCGAAAGTGACTAACTTTCACAATAAGTTCTTCCAGTTCAAATATAACGTGTTATGCTCACTTTGAAGAAATTCGGTGAAAATTCGTGGTTTCTGGGGCGGAAAAAGTCTATCCGGGAGCGAAATTTGTATGGGAGCTATATATGTAAATCTGAACCGATCTGACCCATTTTCATCATGGGTGTTTCAAGTTGAAATATAAGATATTTTGAAAGATTTGAAGAAGATCTGTTAAAATATGTGGTATATAGAGTGGAAAAAGTGAAATCAGGAGTGAAATTTGTGTGGGAGCTATATAAAAATCTGAACCGATCTGACCCATCTGCACTATCACTGTTTATAGAACAAATATAAGATATTTCGCCTAATTTGAAGAGGATCTGTTAAAATATGTGGTTTCTAGAGCAGAAAAGTCAAATCGGGTGCGAAATTTTAATGGGAGCTATATATAAATCTGAACCGGTCTGGCCTATTTTCACCTTGTTCAGAGATAAGATGTTTTGCCAAACCTGACGACAATCTGATATAATATGTGGTTTCTAGAAGATGTCAAATCGGGAGCAAAATTTGTATGGTAGCTATATATAAATCTGAACCGATTTTCTTCAAATTAAATAACGTTCGTCCTTGAACAGAAAAACTTCGTTGTGCAAGATTTCATTTGGTTCTGTCTACAATTTCGAAATTTGTACTTTTAATGGATAAAATGGGAAAAGGGGATGCAGTTTAAAGCATGAAATTAGATTTATAAATTACTCTGACTGAATCATGAGTTTCGCTATATAGGTCTCTCTAACGGCGTAGACGCGCAAAATAGAAAAAATCTAAATTCATACTTTTAGGATTAAAATGGAAAAAGGGATAAAAAAGGTACCAACCGCACAGCTGTAGCTGGGCTCATGAAATTCAGTGTGTAGGCTCCTTTGGCCGTGTGGAAGGTTGATATTGTAAATTGATACAACTGGTAGTGATGGATAAATGGATATTTCTAAATTCGTACTTTTGAGGGATAAATGCGAAAAGCAGAATAAATATGGTACCATCGAAACGGCTGAAGTTTAAATCATGAAATGTGGTTTATACACAACTCTGACTGTGAAAGAGGGATAGAAATGGTACCACTGTAGCTGGAATCGTGAAAGTCGGTATATACGTCACTTTGAATGCTTAGACGCGCAAAACAGAAAAAAGTTTCTAAATTCGTAGAAGAAGAAGCGAAACATAAAGTTCTTTTTCGAAATGGGTAAAATTGATCGAGAGGGATAAATGGATTTTAGAGGATGGTTAATTTCCCCCTTTTTCACATTCTTTTGATGAATCCACATATGAAAACCCTGTGATCCTTACATTTTAGGTATAGGATGTGTTCAGCAATATTACTTAGAACATCTCAAGAAACTTTAACCCTCTAGCTCCTCAACGTAGTGTTCTTTTTGGTTCTTTTTGTGAATAATGGTAAAAAACAATCTTAAAACAGGGGTTTAACAGGTCAACATGTTCTACTAAAATATTTGTCGTAAAAATCTACTATAAGTTTCTGAATACACAAAAACTCAAAACTTAACTTATATTCCTGAAATAAGTCAAAACTTAAAATTCATTGTAGATTTCATTTCGTACATTTTCCGAATTGGTGCTAAAGTGTACCAGAAAACTGAATTTTAGAGTGGTGGTGTGAATGGAAATTCCACTAGATGTCACCAGACAGGTTCTCCGAATCCCATATACGGCAATTTTGCTTATTAACATAGCCAATGAGATGAAAATGAGCTTCATGAAGGCCGATCTTGTCGAAAATTTTCCACGTAAATTTCTTACAGTTTGTTACATGGTCCACACTATATAATACATATATAAATGAAATATCATAAGCAATTTTTTAGATTTTCGTGTCGATTCTATTTTCTATGTTCCAAGGACAGTCCTTATTTTAAGCACATATACTCACCTTGAGTGCTGCTTATTCTTCCTGTGATTTCCCATTGCTGTTTTTCTCCCCTCTAGGAAAACCGTTTGTTTTTTTTTCGCATACCATTATCCTGTAAATCATCCAACCCACTGCAACCACGAAAGGTGGTGGTTGTTATTTCTTGCAATAAATGCTACTACGCAAAGCCTTGCATGTGATTTTGCCTTTAATTTACTATTTAAAGGTCGAAAATGTCAGATTTACATTTTGTCCACTTAACAAGTTTGTTTGGGGATGTGTTCAGACACACACATATATATTGCAATTTCTCTAGAGGTTCTCTCAGTGCGTGTGTTTGGTTGGTTGTGGCAAAAGACGGGCAGTCAGGCGGACGGACGGTCGGAAAGACTGACGGACATATCGTCCTTAATTGCTGTGATACCCATTGTTAATTTTATGTGCACATTTGCTTTATTTGCATTTTCTCTCGTTGCAACTCGCAGTCCTTATTGTTGTAATCATCAGCAGTAGTGGTGGTCGTAGTTATTGTTGTTGTTGCTATTGCCCGGCTGTCTGTCCGTATGTTGTCGTTGCACAATGTTATTTTGTCAATTTTCGGTTACATTATTATTAACGATATTAAGATTAATGGCATGGACGTGTACATTTGATATTACAAATTAATTTCTCGAATTTCACATGAGTTGAATGTACTACTTACTGCCTATGTATGTAAGTAAGGATGTACAACTAAATGCCTAAATATGAAAGACAGTAGTAATATGTCCGGACAAACAGCTAACAACTGTATGAAGTAACAATAGGATGACACGTTCCTCTGAACTTTGAAAAACTTTGGTTTAGTCGTGTTGCAATTAATACAAAATCCGTGTTAAAAGAATTTATTTTTTTATTATTTAGTTGGACAACTTCTCGGCCACGGTAGAAGTTTTGGTTAAGGTTTAAGTTTTAAAATTAGCAGGGAAATTATTTTTCTATTTTCTTAAGACTCTTTCTACAATTGAATATTTCAGAATAGCTTTTCTATAACTACGCACCAAAAAGTAGCTAGGTAATGGAAACAGTAAGTATCTAAAGATTGCTGAAACTCTGCATGATTCATGTCCTGGTTGCAATGAAAAAAGTAAAATAAATAATCTGATGGCGACCAAACGGGAAAATTACTTGTCCCAGGACAAGTCCTAGGACTGGACCCAACCTGAATCTAACCCAAATATATGAAGGGGACCGGTACCTTTTACATGAGAAATTCTTTGGAGGGTTAAATTGCTCTCAATTCTAAAGTACCAATTCAAAACCAGTCTCAAGTGATATGACTTGGACCATACTTCAAAAGACATGCCCTAAGACCGGTCTGAAAATTAAAATAGCCTCTGTATTGTATTGAAATGAAAAGTGAATTGACAATTATAAAAATTTCCACCAATTTCATGTTGGGAAACTTCTCGTGCGAAGTGTCCTTTGTTCGTGTGATATTGTACCTTATTAAATGCTTTAAGGTGTAATTTTTATAGGAAATAATTTTAATTTTTTATTGATTAATAAAGGAACAATACAGTAATAGCAAATGGGTTAAATGGTTTGGCAGTCTGATTCATACTCCTTTTTCGAAACTTGTCATGACCATTTTGCATAAATGTGGCTGAATTTTATTGATACAGCGCTCATTTTCCTTCGTCCTGGTTAGAGTGAAAAAAAAGGGTAAACTGGTTTTTTGTAGTCGGTCGGGACCGATTTTCCATTTTGGTGAAAAAAATCGTTTTTTTTTCAGGGCGAATTTCGTTATTGAAACATCTATCTGTCCAAATTGACATAGGATAACAAGACAAATTTGTTGTAAAATCATATTGGGACTTTAGTCAAACTTTAGCTCAGTGCATGGCTGAAGACGGTCTTATACGTTGTTTATTATTAATTCTGTTACTTTAAAAATCGTCAATATTCTATCCACACATTCATTAATGGGATCTCAATTGGGGGTGCCGAAGACTAAACCACATTGTTTTTATTAAAATAGTTAAAATTCCAAAAAGTGAAACAAAAATAATAATAAATAATAATAATAGTAATTTGGAGAGAAAACATAAACGATCATGATCACGAAACTGTAATTAGCTATATTTAACATCTGGTCAAATTAAAGACTTAGGACTAAATGTTTTAGTGACATCAAACAATGATTTAGTCTTCGTCATCGTGAAATATGGTAATAGTTTATCTGTAAATTCTCAGTTATGCCTAAACCATTTCTTTAACTCTGTGTGTCAGAAAATATTGTACAAGTAGATGATCAGCTATGATTGGGATAATGAAGATGAAGTTTACTTTGAAGTATATATGGGAAACATTTGTTCTAAATTTGACTAAGAATGCTTGGAACTTAAGTAATATTCCAGTCTTCGAAAATTGTATTAATTTACGTGAGTGAAGAATTGAGAAGTTTATAACCGGAGATATCGATGGAGATCGATGCAATTAAAACTCTTAACGAAATTAAGCCCTATATGTTGAGTAGGAAAATCAAACAATTGATTTATTATTGTTTTAAGAAAAACCCGACCGTTTTTTTTTCTAAAATTAAAAACCGAGTAACCGGTTTTTTAAAATCGTGGTTTTTGAAAAACCCGACATTGCTAAAAGACCGGGATTTTTACCACTCTAATCCTGGTGTGTTTGTTCTAGAATTTGTTGACATAATCACAAAGCTTCAAAAGACCACAAAATAGTCGGTATACACCGAAAGAATTTTCCTTCTTAATATTTTTGAAGCGATTTCATAAAAGGTTTTTCATAAATTTAATGAATTTTTATACCCTACACCACAGGGTATAATGTCTTTGCGCATTTGTTTGTAACACCCAAAAGGAAACGAAATAGACTCATCGTTTATTATATCGATCGACTTAGAATCACATTTTGGGTCGATTTAGCGATGTCCGTCCGTCCGTCTGTCCATTAATTCTTGTAATCAAAGTCCAGGTCGCAATTGTTGTTAAAACTAAATAAAACTTTGCACAACGAAGTTTTATGGGATAAGGACGAACGCTATTTAATTTGAAGCAAATCGGTTCATATTTAGATATAGCTCCCATACAAATGTCTCCTCCGATTTGACACTTTCCGCTCTAGAAACCACAAACTTTGACAGATTTTCTTCAAATTTGGCAAAACAACTTATATTTCAACTAAAAACAGCTCTGGTGAAAATGGGTCAGATGAGTTCAGATATATATATTGCTCCAGTACAAATTTCGCTACTGAATTGATTATTTCCGCTCGGCACATCATCTAATGTTTCAAATAGAAATTACTATAGCGAAAGCGGGTCACATCGGTTCAGAGTATATATAGCTCCCGATTTGATTATTTCCGCTCTAGAAACCACATATTTAACACTCCACAAAATTTGGGAAAGCGTCTAATAATTCAACTAGAAAACCTTTGCTAAACATGGGCCAGATCGGTTCAGATTTGTATATAGCTCCCATTCAAAGTTTGTGTTCAAATTTTCTTACATATACAGATAGAAGAATTGAATTTGTAGTATATTCTCCTGTTGTAGCTGCATCGTATATCACCCGGTTCAAATGTAATGATCTTTTTATATCATAAACCATATGGTATAATGACTAAGTGTAGGGTATCATATAGTCGACCACGCCCGGCATTAACCTTCCTTACTTGTATCTTAATGTTTATGAAAAATGCATAAATAAAATGAAATGTTTCATATAATTTTTTCATGAATATTTTATATTTCTAAAAACCAAAATGAAATAAGTCATAACCAATAAAATATTTGTGTTATGCAACGTCTTCATAAATATAATTAAGGATTTCATAGATTTTATGATATGTTTCATAACTTATAACTACATTTTTAGTATGTCGACTTTATTCGGTTGAATGCTAGCAATTCTCATTTCTCCTCTGTATGTTCCCTGGTTTTGGATAAAGACATATTTATTGCACAGACTCTCGCACTGATGGGGTGTATTGAGTGGTTAGTCAACAAGTCAGGCCTCTTCTTGCTTTTTGTTTATATTGGAAACTTCAGTATAATTTATTAACACTTGAAAAGACTTTTGACATGGTCGAAATCATGATCGTGGTAGTCTGCAGCCTAGTAATAAATGTCACCATGCCATTTGTAAATAAATTTGCATTCTATTAAATATAGATGCAAAATAGTCTTGAGCCAGGACAATATCCCAGTTCAAATCAAATATTGCTTACAGACCAAAAAAATACAAACGAAAAAACTAAAACAAATGAGCGTTGGCACGCAGAAGTATTGCTGGGTAACTATACCTGCATTTACACATACTTACATATGCAACTCAATGAGATGCTTGTATGATGGCATGTGTACTTTATTACTTGGTGCGATTTTTTAAACGCAAATTCGGCAAGTGAGTTGTGCTTCTCGTTCGTTTGTGAGAATCATCTCCTAATAGAAGCCGGGTTTGATATTGAAAAGTCGCTGCATTTGCATTCTATTAAATATAGATGCAAAATGGTCTTGAGCCAGGACAATATCCCAGTTCAAATCAAATTTATGAAAATTGTCATAAAATTAATGAAGTTTATAAAATTTCATAAATAATAATGTGAAAAATAATGAACTTTTATGACAAAAGTTCATCGAATGAAGAACTGCATTTCATAGTTTCTAAGAAATGTTTGAGAAATTCTATGATACCTTTTATTGATTTGTGCTTTATGAAACATGTTTCATACATTTTATGAAGTGTTTCTTTGGCGACGATTCTGTCACATAATATTATAATGAGGATTTTGCTAAGGTTTGTGATAGTTACGGTTTATTTTACGTTCGACGCGATATGCTGCTGATATTGTGGTTGTGGTAGTTGCTGACGGTGTACTGCAAAAACAGCTCAAGTCCCATAATTGTGTTTCTGAGTTATTGACGATTTAAAGTTCATTGCTTCACTCAGTTGGGTGAAAAAATTAATTGTTTTGAGACAATGACTAGAAACGTGCGATATGAAAAATCTTTAGGTGTTTTGAATGTAATTCTATTCTATATGTATCCATTGCTCTTATTTGTTTGTTTTCCATCTAAAAATGGCTGAAACGAAATTTAGGGGAAATTGTACCACGGAAATGGCAGTTGCAGTACAAGTTCCTTCATCTTTCGTATTTGCTATTTTGAAATGGAAAGCAAAAAATAATAAAGTCGACAACATCTAGAAAATAGTTTTTTAATATAACCCATTGAAATTTTCACGGTTTGTTTAGTAAAGTTGTAGGAACACGCCTGTATTATTTCAGAATTCTTAAATTGGTGTTTTCATAGTGACAACCACAAGGGAAAATGAAATCTCGATAGCACGTGCAATTACATTTAACTAATTAATGACGATTGTTCTTTTTCAATTTATGTTATTTTTCACAATTTTTTGAGCTTTTTGGAAAAATCATCCACAATTTTAGGTTTCACTTTTCGATAGTTCTTTTTGTGATTGCTTCACATGGAATTACTCTTTTATCTTTTTTCCATGGAACCACTGGACATTTGAAATTCTTCGAATTATCTTACGCTAAGAGCCAATCTAATATACATTAAATATGATCTTGGGTAGATACTTAGATGTGTGGTAAACATTATAATAAATTTCTAAAGAAGGTTTCACAAATAGTCCAACTTCGACATTTGTTTTACTGTAAACCAAGTATCTGACTTAAATGACAAAATATGGAATCATAAGTAGCTTATGAATCGTAAAGACAGCCAAACCTACACTAAATACCTCCCATAATACTAGCTTGACATAAATCTTTGGCACCCCTTAAATTCCTTGAGCATAATAACTCTTTAGACGACCGTAATGAATGCACTGATTCTTTGAAACAAAAGAGTTTAGTCACCTGTTTCGAATTTAATCTCCCATCTGATCTGTTAATATATCAAATTTGCGACAAATGACAGAGACATCAAGTACATGACCAACTCTTCCCGGGAAATGTCACTTTGAAACTTACACCCATTCGTGGGACTTGAATGATCGTCGTCAGAGGTGTACCAGTATTTACATATTATGGCTAAAGATGATATCTATTCGGGGAATTTCCCCAATGTTTTGTCTGTGTTTCATGTGTATGTGTTCTAGCCATGGCCCAGTGACAACCTGTTTCCGTCACGTCTAGAACAATTAAAATTTGTCCATTGTAAATAATTTTTTCTTTTGAACAAAACTCTGGGCATAAAACACAAAAACTTCAAATCGTTTATCTTTATCAAAATCATCATTTGTCTTGGCCATTGTTGTTGTTGTTGCTGTTGTTGGGGGCATTTTCATAAGTCCCTTCATGTTGTTGTAATATTTTCTTCTTTATCAAGATAATTAAAAAACGTTTAGAGAGTTAAATAACCAATCCTTTTTTCTTGACAAACTTCTAGGCTTTTGTTACCACTCCAAGCCAGGCAAGTTAAGGCAAACGGCACGAATGTACGAGAATCGTAAGCAACAAATCTAACAAATTTGGGTAATAAATCATTTTACACAAGTGACATGAATGAAATCGATAAGGTTTACTAACAAACCATCATGCCTATCAGACGGGCTATCAGACACATGGATAGGCGGACGGACGGATGGACAGACGAACAGATATGCAGACGAGTGCAGCATACTGTGGCCAGCTCTATTACCAGGCCTTACCGAATGGCCGTGCTCTTGGTCTTGGCATTTGGTGCTGAAGGTAGGGCCTTGTTATTGTAATGCATCTCATATGTTACGGTGGAGACAACTATAAATCACAGTGCAACCAAAATTGAAACACAGCCACAGACAGACACCATCACCGCTGAACTTAAAGTTCATTGGCCTTCGGAGACAGGTTGACAATTCTGGAAATCAACCAAAAAATATATCTCAGCCTTCTTTGGCTTTTCCAGATAACAAGCATCAAAATCATCAACATTTTTGTTCTCTATCTTTGGGTTTTTTTGTTCTTCAGATTTTTTTGTGGATATTTTTCGTTTTGGTTTGTTTTTTTTCGGTTAAGGAACACCACACGAAAAAGGGCTTTTGTGTATCATTATTTTGAACTTCATCATAATCATCAGCATCTGTACACGAACGACAACGACGACAACAAAAGGAAAAATTTCAGCTACTTTGCATTGAAAGGTCATTGTGTATAATCTTTTAGTTTGGCTCCCTTCGTATTTTGAATACCAAATCATCAATGATGTATTGAAATCCGCCAAGATAACAAAACGAGTAGCAGCAGCAAAAAAAAGAGGAGTCGACAGTAAAACACTTGATCTCCTGCACTATACTTGTTGCCAGGGTTGTCGTGGTTCGAGATTTAACTTGTTGATATTTCATACAAGCGAATAATAATGACAGAAGGCGGACAATGATCCGAAGCGGCAGAAAATTTGGCCAACAGCTGAGATTTGAAAATATCAGACAGATTGATTGAAAGGTGCGAAAAAAAATTGGAACGAACGACAAAAACTGGACAACTACTGTAAACTAAGAACTAAGTCTTTCACATTTGTGATGCCTCTTCTTCCAAAAATGGTGAAATAAATCCCAAACATGGGATTTTTTAGAGAAATAAACGTCATTCCTCAATTTCGACAGAGTATCAGAAGAAAATATGTTGTCATTTATTTTGGTTCAAGACCAAAGGTTGTGGTGAAGTCTTCAGCAGAACCCAAAATTAGCATAAAGGCAAAGTGAGACCCTTATTGTTGCAGCTAAAAGTTGACTGCGCAGTTTCGATGGGCGCTACCCCATCTCGTCAGAACTTTCGCAACGAATGTATGTCTTTGACTTAAATCAGGGTTCATATTAGTACCAGCGGTCACATATGACAAATGAGAAGCGCCGATAAACAAAATATTCCACCGAACTAATTCGACACACTAAAAATCTCAGTTTGTCAATTCAATGTTATGCATGTGCTCGCATCGCTCGCAACAATGCAAAGGTTGTTGTTGTACGGTATGTCCCGTCTTCACTGTACCTCGTGTGTATTGTTGTTGTTTGTATGTATTGTTGGTCTGTTATGTTGTATGTGCTGTCATTTATTTTGGTTCAAGATCAAAGGTTGTGCTGAAGTCTTCAGCAGAACCCAAAATTAGCAAAAAGGCAAAGTGAAACCTTTATTGTTGCAGCTAAAAGTTGACTGCGCAATTTCGATGGGCGCTACCCCATCTCGTCAGAACTTTCGCAACGAGAGTATATCTTTGACTTAAATCAGGGTTCATATTAGTACCAGCGGTCACATATGACAAATGAGAAGCGCTGATAAAAAAAAATTCCACCGAACTATAACTATGTTTATTTTTAGCAGCTATGTTTGTGGATGGAATTCAGATTCTACTTTTAAAATTGGTGGTTTGGCTTTCGAGAATTAATTGTATAAATATATTATTTTTTATGAGACTATTTTTAATGAGAATTATATTCTAGTGATTCGGCTGAGCAAATCCCAACAAAAATTTTGCCGAAGGTCAAACCCTCACATTCATAATTTTTCAGGAGAAGTATAAAACTTTCAATTATGACGTTCCTATTGTCTTAAAAATTCTATATTTTTGGACGTAGAGTCTTATAATTTTCTTAGAATTTGTAATTTGTAATATCAAAAAGTAAGGAAAGGCTAAAGTCGGGCGGGGCCGACTATATGATACACTCCACTTTCCAACCGAATACAATGTGACTAACTTTCACAATAAGTTCTTCCAGTTCAAATATAAGGTGTTATGCTCACTTTGAAGAAATTCGGTAAAAATTCGTGGTTTCTGGAGCGGAAAAAGTTAAATCGGGAGCGAAATTTGTATGGGAGCTATATATAAATCTGAACCAATCTGCCCCATTTTTACCACAGGTGTTTCTAGATGAAATATAAGATGTTTTGACAATTTTGAAGAAAATCTCTTATAATATTTGGTATCTAGAGTGAAAAGATTAAAATCGGGAGTGAAATTCGTATGGGAGCTGTATTTAAATCTGAACCGATCTGACCCATTTTCACTATGGGTGTTTCTAGGACAAATATAATATATTTCGCCTAATTTGAAGAGGATCTGTTAAAGTATGTGGTTTCTAGAGCGAAAAAGGTCAAATCGGGAGAGAAATTTGTATGGGAGCTATATATAAATCTGAACCAATCTGCCCCATTTTTACCACAAGTGTTTCTAGTTGAAATATAAGGTGTTTTGCCAAATTTGAAGACAATCTGATACAATATGTGGTTTCTAGAGCGGAAAAAGTCAAATCGGGAGCGAAATTTGTATGGGGGCTATATCTAAATCTGAACCGATTTCCTCCAAATTCAATACCGATGGTCCTTGTCCCGAAAAAATAACTTCTGCCAAGTTTCATGACAATCGGACGACCTGTAGAGTGCAACAAGCTTAGATTGACAGCAGACGGACGGACAGACCGACATCGTTAAATCGACTCAGGTGGTGATTCTAAGCCGATCGGTATACTTAAAGGTGGGTCTAGCTCGATTATTTCTTGGTGTTACAAACATTTGGCGCGAAACTAACTTATAATACCCTAGTCCACGAAGTGGTGTAGGGTATAAAAACCGAGCTAGTAATGAGATTTTTTTCTTGTAACCCAAATATATCTTGAACTAAAGGAGGTATACACACGTGTTTATTCAGTAGCAATATAACTGTTTGTAATCGATAGAAAATTGTACGTTTGGCAATCATTTCAAAACTCGACATGGCCGAGATGACGAATTTCGGAGGGTCACTCAGTAGTCCCCCAAGGGAAATATTTGTAAACAGCCAAGCTGCTCTTTTGCCTGTTAGATCTAACCTAGACTATATTAATAGGTCAGTTCACAGAGGAGCTCTCCATACTGAATTGTCTGTCTGAAGTCACACTTAAATGGATCCCTCTACACATTGAGAACAAATGAACAGACAAGTAGCCGAGGATGGAATCTACTTTAAGTACTCTCGCGTAGGTCTGTTGAAATTGGTATATTCATGCACTATCTAGATCGAATTAGTTCCAAGTGGAAAAACTTAGACGCCTATCAACTATCCCCACAGACCTGGCCTCAATATAACAAAAGAGCGTACCAAAGACATTGTAAACCAAAATAGAAGGACCGTATCAAGAGTGCTGACGGTTCATTGGCCAATTTTAAACCATGTGTGACGAATTAAGCCACGACCACTACCATAGCTGCAACAACGATGGTGGAGAGACGACAGTCGAGCACTCCTTATGCGTCTGTCCAGCAATTACACGACATTGACGAGATATTGGACATTGCTCGTAGAGATCTAATCAAAAACCTCAATAATGCAGGCTGGATATATAGGGTGGGCCATTTAAAATTTTAATTAGAATCAGCTATAAAAAAGTACTGATTTTTTAAAATTTATGGAATTATTAGGAAGGTTGGGCTTTGTCATTTTATAATGGAACACAATATGATTCTTATGACTACCACTCTCGGCAGCACCACAACCGATCAACCCAATTTTCCAGTACATGGCTTAGTGATGCCAAACAAAACAGTGGCTTTTTTTGGATGCATTGGCTTCTCAATAGTCACGTGTGGATTCTCTGAACACCATATGCGGCAATTTTGCTTATTGACATAGCGACCGAGATGAAAATGAGCTACGTTTGAAAACAAATATCGGTACCTTAAGGCACTACTGACGCTCCCATGAGAGCGGCCACCAAATCAACTAAGCCCCCAAAGGAATCTTTGTAGGAAGTCAAGCTGCCCTTTTGTATCATAGAACACTATATCAGTACATTGAGAGGCTATCCAGACTGAGTTGTCTGTCTGAAGTCATTATGTGGATCCCTGTAGGCAGGAACTTTTATGAGAACGATCGAGCAGACGTGTTGCCGAGGATGGCATCTCCAACTCCAAACGTATCAAGAGTGATGGCAGGACGGATCATTGGTCAATTTGAAGATGCAATTCAATGATCACTACCGTAGCTGCGACAACGAAGAGGAAGTAGAGACTGTCGATCACTTATTCGATTGCCCAGCTCTAGTAAACCGACGGCAAAGGACATTTCGGAAGCAGTTACTGCATTGACATTGGTGAGATATCGGAAACTGATATTAGAGATCTAATGAAAAATCAATCATCCAGGCAGGCTAAAACAGACCTGCGCGTCCGCTTTGGTATGTCTTGTCGTCTGTTTGCCTCAGATTTCAATAGTTGGCTGTACGCCAGTCATATTGTTCTTTGTCCGTCTGTCCATCCGTGTATCTGTCCTTATATCTACCCGTCAGTCCATTCACATCCACCGGGCACTGGTCAGTCCGTCTATTATTCTTTTTATCTATATTCATCTGTCCTCTCTATCCGTTTATCTGTCTGTTTCCTGGTCTGCGATTCTAAAATTCAGCCAGTCCATCAGCATGCTCTTCTTGCTGTTCCTCATCAGCCTTCAAAACAAAATTGAAAGTTTCATTTAAACATGAATTTTTCGAAAGAAATTAAAAGCAAATTGAAATCATCCCAATATTTTGATATTTCCCACTTCTGTCACTGGCAACTCTGCACATTCCCTTCTCAGTTCGCAGACAGATTGAAAATCCTTTACAAAACACGCCGAACAAAAAACCACACTCTTTCGATGATGGCAGCATTCAACTTGGTATAGCCGAACAACAACATATCTACATATGCAAAGTTCGTTCGAGTAGATGTCACTCTGATGGAAGAAAGTTACAAGGCAACCAACTAAACCAAGCATTGAACCGTACCATTCATCCAGCCAGCCATCCATCCATCCATCCAGTCATGGAACATCTTTGGAGGAGCACTAAAAAGAGTGGAGAAAATATCACATGAATGATGGAATGCAATCGTTTTGAAAAGTGTCACTTGAGTTATGGTTTCATTGTTTCCTGATCCATGCTGGTTGGCTGGCTGTCTTCTACGACATACGGGGTATGGTTCGGTGGTAAACCCATCGTGAATGGAATATGTTTTCAAAAGAAAAATTATTGTTATATTGTCGTCGTCGACGTTGTTTTTGTTTTAGATTTCTTGGCTGCTTTTGTTAAGGTTTTAATGGGAAATTTATAAGACGAAACCATGTAAGGTTAACTCTGGTTATGGATTTTGATGATTTGAGGGCTTTGATGTTTGAGGGTCAAAAGAATTGGACAATATTCGGTTGCACAAGCCAATTCAAATGAAGCCAATCAATCATGACATGTGGGGCGGAGAGGTAATAGAGAGGAATCTGCTTGACATAGGATAACTTTGGTTAGTTTAGACAAAGGGTCGTATACTAGTCTCATGAAAGGGTATTGTGTTGAAAACAAAGTTGAACTTGTTTCACAAGATGAAACTTAAGGAACAGTATCACAATGGAATGCAATCGGTTTGGGGCGGGACGGGCCAAGTAAAGTTTTGTAGTCATAACTTGATAGACTGTCTGGATATCCGTCCATTTGTCTATCCCTCTGCCTATCTACCTCTCCGCTAGTCTTCTTTATTTGGTGGAAGGTGGAAATCTTCAACTGGTCCCCTCTGCTAGGGTATGTCGGGCTACTTCATAGCCAGAAATGGATAGACTATCTGCCTATCCGTCCATCTGCCTGCCCTTCTGTCTGTTAGTCCTCTTTGGAGGTGGAAATCTTCAACAGGTCCCATATGATAGGATATGTCGGATTCCTTCCGACATATTCTATCCTATCCTATTGTTAAATCCTATCCTATCCGAGAAATATTTCCAACCAACCTACCAAAAGGAACATATTCTCGGCGATCTTTCTGGCGCAAACTTGAGAAGTCCGCTGAGTTTAGTCCTTTGATGCCTTCCGCCTGATTACAAGATACAAGATAATTACCATTTCTGGGACATAATAAAACACAGACATAACCGTCAAAACCTCACACAAAGATGTCCGTGTTTCGATAGCGCCTTGCATCCATCTCTCATGCCGACAAATGCAATTGAAACTGAAGCAACCAACACTCACTCTTTTATAACCACTTCCACAAATCTTGCGCTAGCCTCATCCAAAGGATTTGAAAACCGAAAAACCACATCTAGATACCAGGCACACATGTACCACGAGTACGTGTTGTCCAAACTGGCAACAAAATGAGCAAAAAAGAGGAAAAAAAGAAATGTTCCTTCATTGCGAACGTGGTGTTAAGCCGCAGAAAAATCTAATGCCGCCAACACCATGGACGGACAGACAAAGAGTAGTGCCGGTGTTGGCTGACCCACCTAATCTTTGAATCCTGCACACGGCGACGAGGTACACCACACCAGAGCGTACATGTGATGCAAGTGGCACGGAATTTTGATAATTTCAACAAAGAACTCAAAACCATGTTAATATCATAATTTTTTCTTTGTTTTCTCCTTCCTACCATTTTCATAATTTCATTTCAAACTCATTCAGGCCAACAGCAGAGAAAAAACACACAACGCGACGGGCCAAGCATATGAAAGAGTTGTTAACAAATGGGTTTGGGCTGCAAATAAAGCGAAAGAAGCAAACCACCCGACATAGCGCAGAGATGTGTGGAAATGGATGGAAGAAAAAAACCAAAAGAGTCAAACAATATCTGATATGGGCTAAATATGAGGATGGCGGTAGATTAAGACAAATAGGATCAGCACAGGGACGCGGAGATGGACAAACAAAGCGAAGCGAGAAAAAAAACAAAAGAGGAAGGCGTTTAAAAAATCGCACTTTGAATCTGATACGCTGAGTTGAAAATACAATTATTCTCAAATGTTTGGAAGCCGGCAGAAACAGAACAGAACAGCAATTCATATGTGAACGTGATTTTTTTAAACGAAAACAGAGAAATAACTTTTTAGATCAGTCATCATAGTTTGAACACTGCTTCGAGCCAAAATGTTTCAATTTGAAAGTTTGTGTGGAAATTATTGCATGATATTGCGGGGTGGTTGGATTGATTGAGATATCCAATAACAAATCCTTCCCTAAAATAGTAGTCACATTGCCTTTTCCTCTTTCTCCTAACAATAAGATATGGAAGTAAATTATTTCAACAAATTAATACTCTCTCAAGCCCATTACACGGTTCTTATTACCAAGCCTGAATGACTTAAAATGTACGTGTACCTTTCTTAGTTTACCTTAGGTTTATGATTTACAAACTTTAACATACTGAGTGATTCTATCAAGAATATCGTGCCGGGTTTGTGCCTCGCCCTCCACAAATGTCACGATTTCGCCGCTCAATATGGCATTGATATAATTCCAAAACAATTCATCGGAAACTGAATCAATTGCCCAGAAATGTCAGTTGTCCATCTAAAGATCATGTTCTAAAAAATAATGCAATTGTTGTCCAATTGCTGAGCAATTTCGCAGAAGTATTTATATTTATCTTATTATATCTTAATAATATATTTCGAAATTTACTTAGTGCTATTTTGTTCAAATGTCCCACTCGATATAATATCTACAAGCACTTTGACTTCATATACCTCTATATTTACACAATTCAGCCGATGCTTATCAAATTTGTCGTTTTAAAATTTTTATAATCTCGACCAATCAATGTGCATTATACCCTCACTCTACAGAATAGGATGGTATATATCATTTGGGACAGAAAAAATGTGACGCATTGAAGGCGTAACTTTAGACCCTAAGTATGTTTGGACCATGTCTGGCTGGTGTACACGATAACTCTCGAAAGGAGCTAAGGATTCAAACTTTACACATGGTAATATTTTTCCCAAACTTGGTTTGAGTTCGAAGATGGTACCTCCTACACAAATGATCCATATTCCTATGTTAAATTAAAACCAATGGAACTTCCCTATAGATATTCCCTATAGATATTAGAAGATGATTTTTCATCAAAAATAATCATGAGTGATGAGGCCCATTTCCATCTTAGCGGGTACGTAAATAAGCAAAATTTACGCTTCTGGGGCTCTGAAAATCCGCGTGTAACCCACGAAGAGCCATTACACCCGCTCAAAGTCACTGTATGGTGTGCTGTTTTCGCTGGAGGAGTCATCGGACGTTTTTTCTTCGAAGACGTCGCGGGCCAAACGGTTACTGTGAATGGTGAGCGCTACAGAGCAATGATCAACGAGTTCTTTTTTGCCGCAACTTGATGAATTGGGATTGGAAAACATGTGGTTCCAACAGGACGGTGCAACGGCACACACTGCACGTGCCACAACCGATATGCTGAAGGATGCATTTCCTGGGCGCCTAATCTCCCGTTTTGGCGATTTGCACTGGCCAGCAAGATCGCTTGATTTAACCGCTCCAGACTTCTTTTTGTGGGGCTTTTTGAAATCGCGGGTTTATGTCAACAAGCCTCAGACTCTTGCAGCTCTTAAAGACAATATCCGTCAAGAATGTGAGGACCTATCGCCGGAAGTTTTGGCCAATGTAATGGAAAATGCCATAAAAAGGGCTCAAATGACAATCAACTGTGTCGGCGGCCATTTACATGACATCATATTCTCGACTTGATGTAAAAAAAATTGAAAGACCAAATAAAAATAATCCACAAGAAGAATCAAAGTTTTTCTTTTTTTTTTTAATTACAGCCAAAAAACATCGGAAGGTTATTTTTGCGCCACCTTGTATAAGTCGGCTGTCTTTTTTTACTTGTTATTATTACCCCTCTAGGACCCATATTTTACATCAAAAATTTTGCAAATTAAATTATATTTCAACTAAGAATACGTACTATGACAGTCAAATATATGTGTCCATACTTTGTATATGTGCCCCCATACAAATTGGGTCCCCATTCTACTCTATTACAGACCCCAAGAGTTGTTATAGCCCCATTTAAATGTCCGTCCAATTCATCCTATTTTCGCTGTATAATCTGCATTTGTCATTGGATCTTGATCAATTTTTCCCGATCATCTTATATTTACTTTACTCGGAATATATGGTAATTAGATCAATTACCATATTATTTACCATATTCGATAAAATTGACTAAAGATGAATTTATAGTATAATTTATATGAACTACATAAAATTGCTCCCATGAAACACCTGGGTTTAAAAATCAAAGCGAGGTATATACGCAGGGAGTAGTGTAGGGTACCCTTATCCTATCCTTACTTGTTTAAATTAATTTTTTCAAATAAATTAGATCCTACCTATATTGAAGTAGCTGTTAGTGATGTAGGTAACTTAACGCCGTTTTACATGTTTAATTTCATTTTGCAATAGTTCAACTTTTCAAGAAACAAATCGTAATCAACATTATGGAATAACATATCACATTGTTCTACCTGGAAGATATCCAAAGCTGAGCTGTGATGATCCAAATTTGGAGATCTCCGTTTGAAGAAGAATATTGCACAAGCTTTTAAAAGAGTAAGAATTGTGGAAACAAAATATTTTTTATTAGTTTTTGTGTGGTTTGATTAGTCGTCGATTTGTATTTTAATGTAATACATTCGAGTGTGGTCCTTCTCCTTTCCATTACCTAACAAAATTTCCTTTGTAAGAAGAAAAAAACTTGAGAGAAAATTTTGCAAACAAATCCCATTTTTGGAAATTCCTTATTTTGATATCTTGCATTCAATGTTTGATTTTTGAATACATACTAAAAATTATGTTTTCGGACATGATTAACAGAATAGTTCATAAAATAATTTCCTTATGATGCCGGATTAATCAAAAAATATTTTGAATTTAATATTTTTAACGTAGGAAAAGTAAAAACAAGTAAGAAAGGCCGACAATTCTATTCGGCAAGAAAAGTGAAATCGGGAAGGAATTTTGTATGGCTCCTATATTATTGCCCAATATGACCCACGTTCAACATACTTGTTGCTCCAAATTTAAAGGAGTTCGGTTAAAATGTGTGGTTTCTAGACAAATGTATATAAATCGGGAGAGACCACCATACATGTTTCTGGATGAAATATAAGGTGTTGTATCAATCGGTTAAAATATCGCCGAAAGCGACCTGAACCTTAACTTACTTGTGCAAAGTTTGCTACAACAATTGCGGCATATACTTTGATTACAAAAATACTTGGACAGAAAGACAGTCGTACAGACGGACATCGATTCTAAGTCGATCGGTATAATAAACAACTGGTTTATCTCGTTTCCTTTTGATTCCGATTCGAATTTCTCCACTATGCGTCGTTTAGTTTCAACGTTGCAAGTCAAATGCAAATAAATCGATTCCGAAAACTCTTTTTTTTTTTCAAAATAGATATGTATGTATAGTAGGTCGGGTTGATTGTTTTAAAAATCGTATAATCTTGGGTTAGAATTAATTACATTAAATTCTAATCTTGGGTTAGAATTTTTTTAAGCCGAGAGGCGCGGATTAGGGTTTGATTTTAGACCGATGGTTTCTTCAGAGAATTTTCTTAGAAATTAATGTAGATTGCGTTTTTGCTATACGATTTTTATTTATTTTTTTCATCTATACAAATCAATCCGACCTAATGTATAAACTAACCACTTGCCGACATTTGGCCAAATATTATCTGAAAGTTGCTGTTTTAAAGGAAAATTAAATAATACTTAAACTTTGTACCATCATTCCATAAGCAAGGTTGAGAAAATAATGTTCGAATAGATGAAATATAGATTTTTAAGCCAATTTTCATATCCCTGCACCAAAAGGACGGTAATCCTTTTATTCACACTTTTTAGATTAAAATTGTAGGGACCGGTATTCGAATTCCTTAGAATTCAGGTACATTCAAATATGTCAGTGCGCGAGCCGCGAAGAGGCCAACACTTTGATAGTCATCTATCTTTCTAAGGGTAAGAGACTATCTTTTAATCCTATCACACCATCACCAATCCCTTTAGCAACTAATTTATAACAATTAATTTATAGCAGTTCTTTCTGATTTTTCTCGTTGTCTTGGAAAATGGGTATGCAAGTGGTGTAATGTGTTTTCCAGTTAACCAAAAAATTATACGAACATGATCGGGCAGTTTTTCATCCTCCTCGCTTTTTCTCCACAAAATAATTTCAACGCAGCCAAAGGTAGGGAAACCAATATGTACAGCAGTGCTGTGTTATATTATGGACACTACTTTCACACCACAAACCAGAAGAAAACCTTTGGGAACATCTCACCGGGATTAATAGAAAGAAAAAAAACTCCGACACACAACAACAGCACAGCACTGCCACAAAATCTAAGGTTTCCTAAAAAACTAAAAAAGAAAGAAAATATACTTACAAGATAAATGAGGCAATCATGCCACATACTCAAATCACAGCGCGATGAATTCCTTTGCGGGTTGTTATAATGACCGCTGGGTATCTATTACCTTCACCAACATCATGCACCACCACTCTTGGCCAACAACTACAGCCAGCTCTTTGTTTCATGCATTTTGGCCGACTGCATGTCCGTCCGTCCCCATACCCATCCATTTGTACGTCACTGTGTCTAACATATGAAAAATTTGAAAACAATTTAATGGAAAAATAATAAAGGGATCATGCATTTCACTGTCTTGTTTCTTTTCTTTTACTTTTTTTGCTTTTTTGTTTCTGGTCTTTTTTCCAGTCGTTTTTTTAACACATCATTACCACGATAATGGTGATGTGGGGGAAATTTTTGAAGAGCAAAAGAAAGCCTTTGGTTATGGCGTCAAAACTTCAAAAGCCTTAAACACGACCAGACAAAAAACAACGAGCCAAAACGAGAACCTTTAATTAATTGTTAAAATGTTAAGTACTTTCAGCTACCACTGTTGTTTTTCAAAGGCTTTTACTTGAGGGGCAACTCTGATAAAGAATTGGGTTTGTTTGGTGGTCCAAAGAAAACTCACAAAGACATCAATTAGTTGTGGAATCATTAGCGTAATGCTAGACCTTTGGAACTATGCCGTTCCACAAATGTAATTGATTTCATATGATTTTGGGCAGTAGACAAAAAACAAAGCAGGCCTACAGCACTACAAGAAAATGTTTCGTTAGAGAAATGAAATGGTTCGCTTTATCAACGAATTTGAATGTTGATTTAAAATAAATTCCAAAATATTTTTCATTTTGAATTTCGTCAACATATATTTTTCAGTTCAACAGTTTCAGAAATATTTCCAAACAAACGATTAGGAATATCAATATCGATTTTCCCTACTGCATTTTTCAGTGATTTTAAGGAATTTGTCAATAAAACATTAATTTTGTTCACCACAACGAACTATTTTCTGTTTTGAGATACCCTAATATTCCTCAAATATATCTATCTACCTCGTTCCTTTCATATCCCAATTTTTCAAACTTTAATGTCGAATTTATTTTACATACACTAAATTCCCTAATTTAGCTATTTCCTTTGTATTCTCCTGGCCGTGTGAAAATCAACAAATGTTTGTCTGTCATTGGTTTTTCGCCTAAAGGCCAACAAACAATGTCATGTTTTGAACAGACTCATTTTCCATTTCCCTAACCTTATGCGAGTATCACAGAATATCGATTAAATAATCAAATAATGTATTTGAAACAATATGCATTTGACATTGATTTAAAGGGGATACTATTGGGAGTGTATATTAGGGAGTCCTATGTGATTATCTGATTATTAGGCTAGAATATTGAACATAGCTTAAATAAACATATTTTCAAGGCATTTCTATATAAAAAAAATAAAAGTTTGTATTTATCAAACATGGGAGTTGCTAGCTTCCAATTCCAGTATCCACGCATTTCTTCTTCATCCCATCATACTTTGGGCATACTTGCCAGATTATAAATGATTTTAAGAAACACCCTAATATTGTTACACTATACATATGTATGTAGATAGATTCGAAACAAAAACGAAACGAAGTAGGAATCGATGAGAAATGACATGCAATCATGCAAAACAGTACGAAACAAAATCGAATTAAAAACAAACAAAAGTTATGGAAAACAAATAAGGAAATGGGTAAACTCGGGAAGGACCGATGGCACCCTCTACACTGGAAAAATTGTATTCATAGTATTTATGATTTTGTCTTAACCTCAGTGTAAATTTTCATTAAAAAGTCGCCAAAGAAGCACTTCATAAAATGTATGAAACATGTTTCATAAAACACAAATCAATGAAAAGTGTCATAGAATTTATGAAACATTTCTTAGAAACTGTGAAATGCAGTTCTTCATTCGATGAACTTGTGTCATTCAAGTTCATTATTTTTCATAATATGATTTATGAAAATTTTCCTAGATATATAGATGTTTTAAAATATAATACAAAATTTTAATGTTTTTTTCAATTTTTATGGTTTTTCGTGCCTGAAAAAAAGAAACAGATTTTTTCGAACAATATCAATTTTGTTCTCAATTTTTCGGAGATTATTTCAAACCACTGCACTATAGGTCAAATGACCCATTTCACTGGCCAAAAGTCATAAAACTTAAAGTCTCATATTATGTTAACAAAAATGTATAGAGATAGCTTGAAAAATGTAAATTGAAGAATTAAGAATTAAGAAAAAATTAAATCTTTCGGAGACCCTATGGAATTCACGGCCCTTAACCTTCTTGGGACCAAAATGAGTTAATTTAACATTACATAGTAAAAAATAACCAAAATGACTGAATTGGAACGTAGGTCACTATATTATACCCCACACAACATTCTAAGCCCCTGCATGATTGAAATCCGCGAATTTATGGACCATCTAAATATAAAGACATGATCCTATTCATTTTTGCAATAGTGAAATTTAATGTATCTATTATGAAGTTTTTATATATTTGTTTATATATTTTTCCTGTGTTATAAAGAAGCCAAATCGAAAGAGATATTTGTATGTTGATAATATCAGGAAATTTACCACAGTATTCCACTATTGCCATAATTTCTCCTTGTTGAATTGTGATATGAAAAAAAAATTACGAATTTAGATTTTGATATATGGCTCTTGTGCGGTATAAGAACAGGTTGGGAGTTTATAGTTTCATGTCAAATGTTTGTAACATTATTGGACTGTTAATGAAAAAAAATCGGTTCTGTTTTAAATATAGCCCCCATATAAATTTCCCCCTATTTTGGTCAAATTTGACACATTACTCTTATTATCATTAAGATGACCTACTATTAATCTAGATATAGGTCCATGTGTGGGTGGTATGATGTATCATATAATCGATTCTACCCTACTTTAGCCTTATTTAGTTGCTTTGCTTACATATAATGCATTTAACTTAAGTCTAAATCGTTTTCTAACTGCAAATCATGTACAATATTGGCATAGTATAGACTGAGAAGTCCCATTTCAATTCTATCGCTAACCAAAAGAGCATAAAAGTGCAAATCCACATATGGTTAAATACATTCATAACAAATCAACATTTTATTTTCCGTTTTACATTTTCGTGCCGAACCTTGCCAACTTTTTAAAAGCTTACATAATTAATATATTTGTAATTTACTATAATCACTCTAAGGCTGCACTAAACTTCAAATTTCAAATATTTTTCATTGAAAATATTGAATATATACTTAGAATTGCATTTTCTATATTTATACTTCATATTATTTTTTTTGGCAAAATATAACACCGCACATTCCAAAATTGATAACCAAAAATGGCGCGTAAACAGTTTTATACTGACACTTTAATACTGCCAACTTTGACATCATGTAACACAACGGGAATATTTGTTTTGGAAAAACCAAATTCATTTTTATTTACTTTGATGTGTTTTTTTTTATTAAATTATATCAGCATAACAGCGATTGTACTATGTTAGAATTTTGACTTTTGGCCACTGCAATGGGTCATTTGACCTATAGTGCACTGTTTCGATTTAAAAATTAATCATAAGTCCCTTTAATTGAACATATAATCGTTCTCGGACTTATATTTCCAAATGGTAGTACAAATATTAAAATTACCTTTGGCGAATATTGGAATTTTAGTAAAATTTTCAAAAAAAAAAATATGGATATATTTTTTTAATACCTTTTTCGAATTTAGAAAGCCAAAATGCATCAGAAAATGCTATACATAGAACTTCGATAACATTTTTGTTGGATAGTGTAATTAAAACAAACTACTTATGCTGGCTTAAACAAATGTGAATGTTCCAGATGTTTGTTGTCGCGTTGACCACTGCCTATTCGTGAGCTAGACATATTTTAATAAGTTTACTCCTATTTACAAAATCCGCAGTAACTTTCACATTTTTTGGTCCGCTTTGTGTTTTAAAGGGCTCGCTGGAAAAGTATAATTATTTTTGTAAAACTTTTTGACCCGTTTTTAGTGTTTTAGGGGCGTTTTTAATACGTTTGCAAAAATGTCCCTTTATTGAGGAACTAGAGGGCTAAAACGTTCCACAAAAATGTCCCTCAAAGTGTTTTAAGTACTTTATAGTACTTATTGACTTTTAAAACGTCGATTCCCGTATATTTTTTACCCCCTCCATCAGAATCAGTTGTCAGAACCTTGTTATTACTTTTTGTGTTCCACTGTGTTATTAAAATCAAATTATTTGTTTCTCCACTTGTTTTATTTAGGTCTCTAATCAATATTTGATTTGAACTCGGGCACTGCCCTGGCTCAATTCGGATACTGTTCTTTTTTGCATGAATATTTTGTAAAATTCAAATTTATTTATAAATGGCATGATGGCGATTTTTACTTGGATGCACACTACCTCTATCATGATTTCCGGCCCGCGAAGTCCTTCTTCGGTAGACTTTATTAAATTCAAATATTTTTTAATTTAATTTTTTAAAAAATACTATTGATTATCAATTATGTCCATAATATTTTAAATGTAATTATTTTTTGTTTTGGAAAATATCCTTTACAACAGTTCGATGCTAAAGCCTCGCAATATTGGCACCTCTTACATTGTATCGGAATAAACCAGAATTAAGGTTTTCTCTTTATAATATAAGTATGTGATTGTATGTGATCCAGAGTGCACTGAAAACATCCACTAGCTAGGTACCATTTCCTCCGGCCTGTTGGCCTGTGCCCTTTGCCGGTCGTTTTTGGCGATCTTCTTGTTAAGGAAAAATTCCATACTGCGAAATCAAAATGAAAACCAAACGAGCGAACAAAATGTAAGAAAATGTAATTCACAGAAGAAAATAATTAGCGCTCCATCAAATCAATGTCACGTCCATGTACGTGAGATTCATTTGGTTCACCTTGATTCTTGCAATTCCGCCTAAGATAGGGAGCGAGACCGTTTTTGTGCCTGAGTGTGTGTTTGTGTGGCTTGTGTGAACTACGGCTGTCTTCTCTGTACGGGTTGGTTGTTACGATTTACCCTAACCACAAATATCAACTACATTAAAAGCTCGGACGGACGGACCGAGCGACGACTGACTACAGGCAGTCTACAGCTATGGCCAGCTATGAAGCCATGAAATCATGACTATAACTATGACGGTGTTGAAGATAATGATGAAATTACTTTGGCTCTATGTAGATAGACGGCAATAAGTTTTGTTTTTGTGGTTTTCCGCAAACAACAACAGCAACCAGAAGAAGAAAAACGCTTTCCTGCAAAGGCAACGAAAGCAAAAAAAATACGATGGTGTATGGTTACTAAAGAGTGTTTTTTATTGAGGTATAGAACTTCGTATTGAAATAAAACACAAGAAAATCGTTTTAATGTCCATCAATTTGGCTTTATTGGAAGGATAATTTTATGCCATTAATGTTTAAATAATCCAATGGTGTCAAATCACACGATCTTGGTGGCCAATTGACAGGTCCATTCTGCGAAATTATGAGCTCATCGAATGTTTCCTTCAATAATTCCAATTGCTGTGCACGGTGGCGAATCGATTCATTCGGGTCCTCTTCAACACTTTGCTCTACAGCGGCAATTGTTTCTTCGGTGCGCACTGTTCGACGTCTCTGCGGATGCGTATTATCACATAGAGTATACGTAGTGCGAAAACGATCCATGGTTAACCGAATTAATTGCTCTGGTGGACGATTATGTCGACCATAAAATGGACGGAGCTTGCGGTGAACTTCGCGAACTGAACCATTACTTTCGAAATAAATTTGCACGATTTGCAAGCGTTGTTCTTTTGTCAACCTGTTCATGATGAAATGGCAAACCAAACTAAATATTAATCACTTGACAGCTGACAAAATGGCCGCCAGGTAAAAAAGTGATGCCAACTTAAAGTTCTATACCCCAATAAAAAACACCCTTTACAAATGATGGAAAGGAAGAGTTAGTCAGTTAGTTAGGGACGAGGAGGAAGAGCTTGAGGAGAAAAGTCAATCATTCGGTTAAGTAACAGTGGCTTATAGCATTACTAAACTTTAGCACTTCCAGATTGTGAGTTAATATAACATCCACCAGCACTACCACCACCAGCACGACACCGGCGAAAAAAAGTCAAACCATAACGAGGAGAGTTGTCGGAGTTCGAGATTATCATCCATACTCCTTCAGACATTTCAAGAGGAGCCAGTCATGTTAGAGTCTGTTGAGACTGACAATAGATTTAATCGGTTGGAAGGGAAAAATAATGATTTCAAAAGATTTGTGCCTTAGACATTTCAAGAGAAGCCATCAATAATCTGTGGAGACTGGAAATATTTTTAATCGGCTGGAAGAGAACCAAGTGCGGCCGGGCCGAACTTTTTATACCCTCCACCATGGATTGCATTCAACAGAGGCTGTCGGTTTTCCTAGAAGTATTGTAACATTACAGAAAAATGTATTTTTTTAATAAAGCCAAACCAAAACTAAAAACTAATACAAATATTGAAAAAAATAAAATAATTTTATAAATAAATATAATATTTTTTTAGTTTTTTTATACACTCCACGAGAGTATTATGTCTTTGTGCATTTGTTTGTAACAGCCAAAAGGAAACGAGATAGACCCATTGTTTATTATACCGATCGTCTTAGAATCACTTTCTGAGTCGATTTAGCAATGTCCGTCTGTCTGTCTGTCTGTCTGTCTGTCCGTCCGTCCATCTATTCGTGTAATCACGATACAGGTCGCAATTGTAGACAGAACCAAATGAAACTTTGCACAACGATGTTTTTCTGGATAAGGACGAACGCTATTTAATTTGAAGAAAATCGGTTCAGATTTAGATATAGCCCCCATACGAATTTCACTCCCGATTTGACTCTTTTCACTCTAGATACCACATATTACAACAGATTTTCTTTAAAATTGGCAAAACATCTTATATTGTAACTAGAAACACCTGTGGTAAAAATGTGTTAGATCGGTTCAGATTTATATATAGCTCGCATACAAATTTCTCTCCCGATTTGACTTTTTCCGCTCTAGAGACCACATAATGTATCAGATTGTCTTCAGATTTGGTAAAACATCTTATATTTCAACTAGAAACACCCATGGTGAATATCGGTCAAATCGGTTAAGATTTATATATAGCTCCCATACAAATTTCGCTTCCGATTTGACTTTTTCCGCTCTAGAAACCACATATTGTATCAGATTGTCTTCAGATTTGGCAAAACATCTTATATTTAAACTAAGAACATCTATGGTGAAAATAGGTCAAATCGGTTCAGATTTAGATATAGCCCCCATACAAATGTCGTTCCCGATTTGACATTTTCCTCTGTAGAAACCACATATTGTACTCGATTTTCTTTAAATTTGGCACAACATCTTATAATTTTACTAGAAACACCTATGCAGAAATTGGGTAAGATCGGTTCAGATTTAGATATAGCCCCCATACGAATTTCACTCCCGATTTAACTCTTTTCACTCTAGATACCACATATTACAACAGATGCAAATGGCAAAACATCTTATATTTAAACTAGGAACATCTATGGTGAAAATAGGTCAAATCGGTTCAGACTTAGATATAGCCCCCATATAAATGTCGCTCCCGATTCGACTTTTTCCTCTTTAAATGCCACATATTGTACTCGATTTTCTTTAAATTTAGCACAACATCTTATAATCTAACTAGAAACTCCTATGCAGAAATTGGGTAAGATCGGTTCAGATTTAGATATAGGCCCCATACAAATGTCGCGCCTGATTTGAATTTTGCGCTCTAGAAACCACATATTGTACCCGATTTTCTTAAAAATTGGCACAACATCTTATCCAACTAAACAAAACTATGGTGAAAGTGGGTAAGAGCTGTTCAGATTTAAATATAGCCCAAATACAAATGTTGCTCCCAAAAGTTTAACCGAATTTTATACATTTTATATTTCACCTATTTCGTTCCAGGTTTCAATATATCCTCATACAAATGTCCTTTCCGATTTAACATTTTTTGTCAAACACATATAATTACAGAATATAAATATCCTTCTCGTTTTCACTTTTTCACCGAATTGAATTGTATTCGGATAGAAAGTGGAGTGTATCATAGAGTCGGCCCCGCCCGACTTTAGCTTTTCCTTACTTGTTTCGTTTGTATTTTTTTGGTCTGTAAAAAGTCACTTGAAAAGGCTTTTGACATGGTCGAAATCATGATCTTGGTAGTGTGCAGCCAAGTAATAAATGTCACCATGTCCTTTGTAAATAAATTTGCATTCTATTAAATGTAGATGCAAAATGGTTTTGAGCCAGTACAATATCCCAGTTCAAATTAAATATAATATTTTTATTATTATCAAACCACGCTTATAAGACAAGGCAACCAATAATTGTTTACTATATATATCGAAATAATACTTCAAGTCAATTCAAAAAGTAAATATAAGACAGAAATCTTCAAAAAGATTTAATACCATAAATATAGGTAAATATTGGGTGCTACAGTTGGTTGTATTTCCATCCTATTTTAATACCAAAAGTAAAAATTTTGGAAATCTATTATCTCTTACGTACACAGTGCAAGATAACCTAACTTCATGATTAGACCAATTTATGCCGTAAAAATAAAAATTACGAATTTGGAAAAATCTTTTTTTTCTTTTCAGTGTCTATGCAGTCAGAGGAATGTATACATCGAATTCCATGATTCCAGCTGCGGCTATTTGCATGGTACCATTTTTATCCCCTTTTTCCTATTTTACCCCTTAAGAGTACGACTTTTTAAAATCTCTTCATTTTACGTGTCAACGCAATTGGATCTAGCTGTAGCTGTTTAGTTCCCATTTTAACCCCAAAAAGTATGCATTTCGAAAAATCCCTTTATTTTACGTGTATATGCAATCAGAGGAATGTATACTCAGAATTTCATTATTATAGGTACATCCGTTTGGCATGGGCGTAGATATAGATTTCCGCTGGGGATGCCTATAGCCCCCTCCAGAGTTTATTAAAAACTATTAGTTATATTTAATAAAAATTTGTGCAAGTAAACTCCAAATTTGTATTTTATGCTTTGTATTTATTCATGGGTGAAAATGGCAATAAAATGTATAAAATTAAACCATTTAGAAATCATGATATTGGTAGTGTACAGCCAAGTAATAAATATCACCTTGTCTATTATAAATAAATTTGAATTCTAAAAAATATAGATGCAAAATGGTATTTTCATTAAAACATAACAAGTGGTAGAATTGAATAAATAAGAATTAAATATTAATTATCTTACTCTTAAAAAATATAAGTGGAATTTGACGTTGTAACGTCTGTTTAACTCTATGAAGTTACCTATCACTGGCGTAAGACTATCATCAGCGGTTACAAACTATTGTACAAATTCGTTTTTGATATTTAGGATTGACAAATTTGAAAGTTGATCTTTGTTTATGGTAAATCTTAGCCAAGTTTTAATTCGACACATCGCCAAAAAACGTCTATCATTGGAAGATTTAGATAAATATTTTTATCAACTGTTTTGATTTTTCTATTCGATCTTTTCTTTTCATACTTTTGCTGTAACTATTTATTCAGGTACGATATCATTAGATTTTGTTTTCTGTGACAGAAAAACTTTTCGCAGTCAGCGATTCCTGGAGTCGAAAATTACCAAAATTAAATTTGTGTGGCAGGCAGTGGGTAAAAAAGGATTGTCTCATTCTTGGAATATCAGAAAAATTTTATGTAAATAATTGGCATATCTACTTAGAGAACATTCAACGAAACCTAGGAATCGTTCTTCTTCTTCAAAATTGATTGCAAATTTTATAGTAATTGAACTTCTTTAAGGCACCTGGCCTCCCCTCCCCCTTTAAGGAGAAAAATCCACACGATCTAACTTTTTAAGTTATGAAATTGATTAACACAGAATTTTATCTTCTCCATCTATCAAATGCTTATACTACAAAGATTTCATTTCTTCTCAATACTCTCTGCGACTAAAATTGCGACATGCGACTACAGCACTGTATTTTGCCTTTCAATCGTTAAAATAAGAATACATGTAATCAAAATTGACCGCAGCAGCTGACCGTGCGGATTAACGTTGAACCCTTAAATAACCAATAGACAAAAAAGATTTATTGTACAACTTAAAAGTATATAATACAGAAAACTTAAAAATTTAATCATTTTCTAGCGAAAAAAAGTTTTAAGCACTTAAATCCCAAGGTGCACAATATATCCTTTTGTGAATACCCCTAATATTGACAGTGATAAATTTAAAAAATTCTAACTGAAATTTGTGATGGAGGGGGCTAACAAAGTTCCACCACCACCCCAGCCACCCCATTCCTACGCCTATGACGTTTGATTGGTATCGTTTAATGCCTCTATTCCCATTTTACCCTTTAAAAGTACGAATTTGGGAAACATACTTTTATATTATGTATCTACTCAATTAGAGGAATGAACACACTGAATTTCTTTTTTGCCCCATTTCACCCCCTACGAATAAGAATCACTTTATGGTGCAAGTTTTTGTTATAAGTGGAAGGCTCATACCCAATATCAAGTATGTACAAACAGAAATATTGAAAAACATATTTAAATACTTTAAAATATTAAGGGTTATTATGAGTATTTTCAGTCCTTGCGTGGGGGAATTTTTTCCCTTTGGACCGATTTCACCCAGTTACAATCCCAACCGATCTACGACTATAACACGGATTTATGGAAAATTTAGACAGGACGTCCTCCTTTCGTTTAGATGCTAGCGTGCTTTCAACAGACGGGCGGACATGGCTAGATCGTCTTAAAATTTTATGACGATCAAGAATATATATACTTTATATGGTCTCAGGACGATATTTCAAGGTGTTACAAACGGAATGACAAAGTTAGTATACCCCCATCCCGGAGGTGGAGGGTATAAAAAACGGCATTGGTTGGAGCAAGGTGTCGATATGCGTTTATTTTAACATACAGACAATTGAACTTAGTTTTTTTCTGATTTTTAAATATTTAAAAAAAAGTATTAGCTGGTCCAATTAATACATTTAATTGAAATTTTTAAAATATCTTGATTAAAATTTTAATAGGTCAGATTAAAATTTTTAATTGAAATTTTTAAAATATTTTGATTAAAGTATTAATTGATCCAATCAAAACATTTAATTGGAAATTAAAAAATATAAACAAACAATTAAAAAATGCAATTAAATTTCTGGAAATATTCCAATTACATTTTTTAATTGATGTGTAAGATAGGTTAGATGAGGTTATCGTGCCAGTCAGCAACTAAGCTTCTGACTAACTGAGACCAGAAGAAGACGACCATTACGAAGCTTTGACAGTGGAATATTTTCATACAAACTGCTGCAAAAATTAGAAGGAATAAAGTCGTCAAATTAGATGAAAAACAATGTTTTGTTTAAATCCGCCCACAACCACGCCCACCTCCCATCTAATTACACTTTTTTAAATACTATTTTCTACGAACTAAACGAAATTTCAATATGATACATGGTTTTCGAGATACATCCCAGTAAAATAACCTCTCTTATGGTGAAATTTGCAACTATTTTTGCATTTATGAACTTTGCTTGCATCCACAGCTTAAATTAACCGCAATATTGACAAAATCTTTTAGAATATGCTTAATAGGAATGTTTTTTGCAAAATTCAATCAGTAAAGTTGAGATTTGGGAGCATGAAATTTGGGAGATTTTGCCGCTGATAATACACTGTGCGGCACTCGTCAAAAGCAATATATGTCGGGGCACCCTAATAAGGTGAATAGCATGTCATATATCTTCTCCAAAGTTTACATTCATGCTCCCGGGAAAACCTTTCTGATATTTGATTCCATATTTCCATATAAAAATACCCCCAACTTCCTCCACAAACCTCGTATGTGCCATGTGATTAGATCAGGCAGCTCAATGTAAGATACTTTTTTCGAAAACAATGTATTGAAAACAATGCAACAATTCCCTGCCATACTTACTTGCCTGCCATCTCCGCATCTTCAAAATAACAAGTAGAGAGTCTGCGCCTTCACTCGCACCCATACACACACACACATATATATGTATGTTTGGCCCTATCGCATTGTTTTGATCGAAAATGATGAGCACATTTCAGCATTCCAATTATATCTAAACTATGGCATCAGAAGCTTCTTGCAAAGACAGCAGATACTCAGACACTGCGATGCTCAGATACTACAACACACATACACACAGTTCCCAGTTCTTTCGTTCTGCTTCGATAGCAGTTACATTTTATGCAGTTTTCTTTCTTAGCTTGTTTCCTACTCCTTGGTTGGATGTTTTGGTTCCTGCTCGGCTCCTGCAATCGATTGATTCTGTTGGGGCTGTGCAAAATTGATGGATTACATTTTACACCACCAGCCAGTCAGCCATCCAGTCATTGCCATATTGATTGTTTTTTGAGTGTTCTTAGTTATAAAATTCTGTTGTTGTTGTTGTTGTTATTGTTTTCTTGGCTCCATCACATCACACGTATCATTATCATCATGCTGCTGCAACAATGCTGCACGTTTCCATTACATCCGTGTCGGTGCTCCATACAGTAACTAATAAAAAGATTACACTTACGAGTGTATGTCTTCTCCGTCATATTCATAAACAACAAAATATCGAAAGGAGCCCTAAACCTCATCCACACATTATGATGGTCTTCCTCAGCAGATGCTGAGTTTAAAGGGCCCTCAAAAGGGCAAGCCAGGAGGATCAAAGCTCTATGAGATACATATGCCTCTACCATATCTTGAAAGATTCCAAATACATTCTGGTCTTTTTTCTCACCTTTTTGAAAACTTTCTCTACAGCTTTTATTTTAGACTTAAAATGATGATAAAATCTGCTAAAAAAACTACAAATGTTTGTGTCCGAGAACTCAAAATTTATTTTTTGTCTGCGTAGAGGCATGTTGATTCATAAAGCCAACAAAAAATTCAAATTACTTAAATTACAATTTGAATCCCAGGTACATTTAATATTTGAAATCTCATTTTGAAAATATAGGTTCGATAACATCCGCTTATATATTTAATTATATGTACCTTTGAGGGCTAAAAATGTGGCGAATTTAACTTTTACAAACAATGGTTTAGGAACAGTCTCCCAGAATATTAAAAAAAGGATTTTTTTCGAAAAAATATTTTTTGCTGGCACGAATGAAAGACATAAAAATAAGAAAAAAATCGGTAAAAATTAATGATGCTTCATTTTCTAATAGGGAACATTCTAACGCAGAAAAGTGTTAAAATGTAAAGTATTTACATATATATAAATGTTGAAGTTATGTAGACGCAAAATAATTTTTAAAAAATAATATTTTTTTTATTTTTTATAAATAGCATCTTTACAGAGTAGATAAAATAATATTTTATAATAGCCGGGATTTTAGAGAATACAGGTCTAGCTCAAGAAAATCTATTGATATATAAGTAATGATCTTTTTGACCTTTTAGAAGTTATGGCCTTTTTGTAGAAGTAAGTGAATAGTGTGCCATTCTTTTATAAAGTTTTTACTCAAATTGATTTATTTATACGTGAAGACGACATGTACTTCTACAAGATGGGCTATACTTCCACATTTATCCGTAGATTTTCTTCAAATAGGCCTTTCTTTCTTCGTTAAGTTGTCAGCTACTAAAAAATAAAAATAAGCAAACTTATGTATCCATCACAAGTATCTTTAATATATAAGCGTGTGTTACAACCGATAATTATCGGACCCTAGCGATTGTACAAATATTAAAGGTAACTTCGTAGAAAATTGGAATTTCAGTAAAATTTAAAAAATACAGACGAACCTGAAAATGTCGCACAGTGGCACATTTTTGGTCACTGCTCGTTGCAAATAAAAAACATCTTTAAGCGGGAATTTGAACCTCTATAAGGGGGAATGATTTTTCAGAAGTAGGATATTTTACTCGTTTGCCTCTAAGAGTGGGATTTCGCTTTCATTGTGGACCTCTATAAGTGGGATTTTTTATACCCTCCACTAATGTATTATGTCTTTGTGCATTTGTTTATAACGTCCAAAAGGACACAAAATAGATCCATAGTTTATCATACAGCTCGTCTCAAAATCGTATCCGTCTGTCAGTCCATCTATCTTTGTAATCCATATACAGGTCGCAATTATTGCCCGATTCTAAAGAAAATTGGCACAAGTAATTTCTGCGGGCCAATGACGAACGCTACTTAATTTGAAGCAAATCGGTTCAGATTTAGATATAGCCCCCATACAAATGTCGCTCAGGATTTTACTTTTCCGCTCTACTAACTACACATTCCACTCAATTTGCTTAAAATTTGGCACAATACCTTAAACTAGAAAGCTCCTATACAAATTTCGTTCTCCATTTAACTTTTTGCGTTCTAGAGATCACATATTCATATCATCTATCATCATATTCGATCATCTTTTATTTCAACCAGAAACATCTATTGTGCAAATGAGTCTGATTGGTTCAGATGTAGATATAACTTCGGAAAAATTTCGTCCTCGATTTAACTTTTTCCGCTCTAAAAAAAAACATATTTTAACCGATTTTCTGCAAAATTTTCTCAAGACCTTATATTTCGACTAAAAACATCTGCGGCGAAAGTGCGTCTGATCGGTTCAGATTTAGATATAGCTCCCATACAAATTTCGCACTCGATTTGACGTTGATTTTTACTAATTTGGAAGAAAACGTAACAGACATTGTGAAAGTAGGTCACAAAGGTTCCTAATATAGAACCCATAACAAATCGATCATCTAGTCGGTCCCGTCTGTCATTCCTAACTTGTTTTAAATTGGTAGAGGTCATATTTTCCCGTTCTATCCCATCTGTCATTCGATATTCATTGAAAAATCTAGTCTCTCCATGTCTTTCAGTACATGCTTCGATTTTTGAGAAATAATTCTGTAAGTTTTGAACAGAAAGAGGTATCTATACGACATTTCGCATGCCTAGCTCATATGAAAATCCCACAATTCCTGAAACGGGGAAATAGATTCTAAAAATCTGATTCCTTCTTTAGATCGCGGATTATTAGTTAAAAATATCATTTAAAGATGTGTCCGTCTATAAAACTTAGTATTTTCTTTTGTATTCGAGAATTAATTGTCTACATGAATTATTTTCTATGAAAATTGGTCATATTCTAGTCAACCGGCTGATTGAATTATCCAGCCCTCTTTTCAAAATGTATATCATAATGTACATACGTAAGGATCAGACAAAGTCTGTTACAATATAAGCAAATGATGCAAAAATTGTGCAGATCAGTCTTGATTTCGATTTAGTCCTCATACACATGTGTCTTCTATGGTATTCGACGTTTTCACTGTGTTAGGCAAAACTTAATATAATTATGAAGGAGTAAAGTAATTTTTATGAAAACATTATACCATTTTTGCGTAAAATCTTCAAAAATATGAAATGCACCCTAAATTAATGGCTTGCAAGTTTTTGCATTTCCCAACAGAATATCCAAATTCCCCAAGTGGAGAAAATGTTTACTAAATTTTGATTTTATTTACTAAAATATTTGACATATATGTTTAAAAAGTACAATAAAGATTTCGTAAGCGATTTACCTTTTGAGAATTTTTGTAAATTTTTGATTTGAACTGGGATATTGTCCTGGCTCAAGACCATTTTGCATCTATATTTAATAGAATGCAAATTTATTTACAAATGACAAGGTGACCTTTATTACTTGGCTGCAGACTACCACGATCATGATTTCGACCATGTCAAAAGTCTTTTCAAGTGGCTTCGCAGCGACTTTTCAACATCAAACCAGGCCTCTATAAGGAGATGATTCTCACAAACGAACGAGAAGCATAACTCACTTGCCGAATTTGCGTTTAAAAAATCGTACCAAGTAATAAAGTACACATGCCATCTTACAAGCATCTCATTGAGTTGCATATGTAAGTATGTGTAAATGCAGGTATAGATACCCAGCAATACTTCTGCCGTGCCAACGCTCATTTGTTTTAGTTTTTTCGTTTGAATCAATATTTGATTTGAACTGGGATATTGTCCTGGCTCAAGACCATTTTGCTTCTATATTTAATAGAATGAAAATAAATTTTTACAAATATTGTTTTTGGCACTTTTTGAATTATGTAGAAGAAGTGTTCCCGAAAAATAATAAATAAAATAGTCGCCATGCCATTGTTTAAGAAATAAATATTATAAAGATTTTCTAATCGTTGATTTGCCCTTTGAAAATATTTTTTGTATTGAAAAATTGCCAATTTTGGAAAGTAACGTTTAAATTACGAAACATCGCCAATTTAATTTGTTTTTCTGAATATGTTTTTGTGGGTGTTCACCAGCACTATGGCTATGCAAAATATATTTACAAATTATAATTTGAACGGAGATATTGTACAATAATTTAAAATTTTTACATGGCCCAGGTGACCAATTTTTCAATTCTGAGAACCAGCTCTGCTCTGAGCATGTGCAATTTTGTCTAAATATTGTTTTCCATTCAATTCAGAACTACTTCGAAAGAAATCGATTTAAAGACAAATCCTATAGACAACATTAAGGCCTTCTTGAAGGCCTTTCTCTTCCCTCCCATTCTGCACACCAGTTCATCATGCCAGTCATAGACATCAACATCGACATCGTCCTCATCATCATTGACTGGGTATCATAGCCATCATCATGAGTGTCATAAGTATTTTGTTGTGGTATTTTCAAGTATTTTGCTCCAGTCTGTATGTACAAGTATTCCATGGGCGGTTAAAGTTTTTAGTTTCATTTGAGGTTTTTTTTCTTCTGCCAACTACTATTCCATTTGCCTGCTTCCACTTGGTGCAACCTAGTATTTCTGCTATCGCTTTAAAAGCTGTTTATCTATTTAGTCAGAAGGTGATTCTCTTTTGCCGGCAAATGTGTGGTAAGAAGATATTGTGGCCGATGTTTTTGGTTCTTGTGCGCTCTACTGCAGATGAGAAAAATAGCTGTAAACAAAGTGGTTTTATTATTTGCGGTTATAAAGTTTATAGTTAATAATCGTCCGAAAGGAGGAGAAGTGAAAGGAGTGCAACAGCGATTTTGCGGTGGCTCCATTGGATAGTTGCCATGACGGTTCGGATTTTTAACCGGGAGTCGATATTAAAATGGAATACATCAAAAAGAAGACACAAATATGACTTTCATTGAAAGAGAATATTGTTTCACATTGATTTCCCATAAAATTCGCCAATAGAAATACTAGATAAAATAGAGTCCAAGCCATAGAAAACCAGAATTGGGGAAATTGGTTGAGATAAGTTACTAGTCGGGAAATTCGAGGTATGTGGTCTTAGCATAGACAAGCAACTGAATTGGATTCGATTTATTGATAGTTATGAAAATATGATGTACAGGGTTTTCCAACAAGAGTTTTTATTTTGGTATTCAAAGAAAAATACCATTTTTTTAGATAAATGATCGGATCGTTTATTTCATAATAAAGAGGAAGGTATGCCGTTAATAATGAAAAACAACATCAGCCACCATGGCCACCACGATCACGCTTACAGGACCATATCCTTTTCATGAAATTTTCCATAACCAAATTGCAAAGTGGCTGCCCTACACTGAAAGAATTTTCCTACATAATATTTATGAAATGATTTCGTAAAAGGTTTTTCATAAATTTAGTGAATTGTCTCTTAATATGTATGAAAAATTCATAAATAAATTGAAATGTTTCATAAATTTTTTTCATAAACATTTCATATTTCATAAAACAAAATTCTTAAATTAGGAAGGCTTTCATAGTTTTTATGAAAAGTTTCATAACTTACAACTACAATTTTAGTGTGTCGACTTTAGTCGGATGAATGCTAGCAATTCTTATTTAACTCTGACATAAGTATGTAACCTGATTTAGGTCAAAGACATATTCGTTGCAGACTCTCGCAATGGTGGTGTTTAATGATCTGTTAGTCCACAAGTTAGACCTTTTTTGCTTTCTTGTTTATATTGAAAACTTCAGTATAAATTATTAATATTTATGAAACTTTATAATAATATTAATGAAGTTTCTTCATAAAATATATGAAAATTTTCATAAATCATATCACGAAAAATAATGAACTTTTATCACAAAAGTTCATAGAATGAAGAACTGCATTTCATAAAGGGTGATTTTTTAAGAGCTTGATAACTTTTTTTTTAAAAAAACGCATAAAATTTGCAAAATCTCATCGGTTCTTTATTTGAAACGTTAGATTGGTCCATGACATTTACTTTTTGAAGATAATTTCATTTAAATGTTGACCGCGGCTGCGTCTTAGGTGGTCCATCCGCTTAGTCCAATTTTGGCATTTCCACGTTTTTGAGTAACAGAGACCCAATTGGTGCGAACGGCGACGAATCGAAAATTGGTGGTCATCATTAACACTGGCCGATACAGCTGCGATATTTTCTTCAGTTCGCACTCTACGTAAGCGTGTTGGTGGTTTAATGTCCAACAATGTAAATTTGGTGCGAAATTTAGTCACAATAGCCCGAATAGCCGCTTCAGTGGGTCGATTAAACTGACCATAAAATGGAAGCGCGCAATGAACTTTCTTAACAGAGCACGCATTTTGATAATAAAATTCAATAATTTGCAAGCGTTGTTCGTTTGTAAGACGATTCATGATGAAATGTCAAAGCATACTGAGCATCTTTCTCTTTGACACCATGTCTGAAATCCCACGTGATCTGTCAAATACTAATGCATGAAAATCCTAACCTCAAAAAAATCACTCTTAGTTTCTAGGAAAAGTTTCATAAATTCTATGAGACTTTCATTGATTTTTGCTTTATGAAACATGTTTCATACATTTTATGAAGTGTTTCTTTGGCGACTTATTGATGAAAATTTTCACTGAGGTTAAGACAAAATCATAAATATTATGAAGATGATTATTTCAGTGTATGTCCTCGATAGCCTCACGAATTCTATCTTTGAGGTCTTGAATCGACGCTGGGCTGTTGGCGAAGACCTTATCTTTCCCGAGGCCCAAAGGAAGAAGTCGCAAGGTGTTAAAGCACAAGATCTCGGTGGCCAATTGTGATCACCTCTTCGAGAGGTAACACGGTCCGGAAACTTTTCCCGTAAAAGAGCAATGGTTTCGTTGCTTGTATGAAAGTAAACGTTGCCCAGGTCAATACCATCCAACTCTGACCATAAAAAATCATTAATCATCTCCATCCATTCACTAACTTAAGCCGAGATGTTTTCCAGGCGATTTACAAAATATTACAAGTGGTATAATTCCTCAAACGAAGCAAATACAACCAAAATTTTGTGTTTTCTATTCTTGGCAAATTTCAAATTTTCCAAAATCGTGCATCTAGGTGAGGGGTAACAAGTAAGGAAAGGCTAAAGTCGGGCGGGGCCAAATATATAATGCCCTACACAGCTCCCTGTGTATATACCTCACTTTGATTACTAAACCCAGGTATTTCATGGGAGCAATTTTATGTACTTCAATAAATTATACTATAAATTCATCTTTAGTCAAATTTAATGAATATCTTAAATAATAAAGTAATTAATCAATTCCAGCAGATATTCCGAGTAAAGTAAATAAACATGATCTGGAAAAATTTATCAAGACATCCAAAGACAAATTCAAATTATACAGCGGTAATAGGATAAATCGGACGGACATTTGAAGGGGGCCTATAATAACACTTGAGGCCTGTGCAAAAACATGCACATTCACGGTAGGTATTCCTAGTTGAAACATAGAATGATGTGCAAAATTTGATGAAGATCCTATGTAAGATGTAGTTTCTAGAGCTGCCCCATTTGGGTTATACCAAAGTATGGACATATGGGCATCTCCCAAACAAGTAAGGAAAGCCTAAAGTCGGATGGAGTCGACTATATGATACACCCCACTTTCTATATCATTACAATTCAATTCGGTAAAAAAGTGAAATCGGGAAGGATTTTTGAATTATGTAAATGTATGTGTTTGACAAAAATGTTAAATTGGGAAGGACATTTGTATGGGGGTATATTGAAACCTGTAATGATGTGACCCCCTTTTACCATGTATGTTTATTGGTGAAATATAATATGTAAAGTTTGGCCAAAATCAGTTAAACATTCGGGAGCAACATTTGTATGAGGGCTATATCTAAATCTGAACCGATCATACCCACTTTCTGCAAAGGTGTTTATAGTTGCATTATAAGATGTTTTGCAAATTTAAAGAATATCGGGCTCAATATGTGGTTTCTAGAGCGGAAAATGTCAAATCGGGACCGACACTTGTATGGGGGCTATATCTAAATATGAACCGATCTTACCCAATTTCTGCATAGGTGTTTCTAGTTGGATTATAAGATGTTGTGCCAATTTTAAAGAAAATCGGGTACAATATGTGGTTTCAAAAGCGGAAAAAGTGAAATAGGGAGCGACATTTGTATGAGGGCTATATCTAACTCTGAACCGATTTTACCCAATTTCTGCATAGCTGTTTCTAGTTCGATTATAAAATGTTGTGCCATTTTTAAAGAAAATCGGGTACAATATGTGGTTTCTAAAGCGGAAAAAGTGAAATAGGGAGGGACATTTGTATGGGGGCTATATCTAAATCTGAACCAATCTTACCCAATTTCTGCATAGGTGTTTCTAGTTGGATTATAAGATGTTGTGCCAAATTTAAAGAAAAGCGGGTACAATATGTGGTTTCTAGAGCGGAAAATGTCAAATCGGGAGGGACATTTATATGGGGGCTATATGTAAATCTGAACCGATTTCCTCCAAATACCGATGGTCCTTGGCCAGAAAAAATAACTTCTGCCAAGTTTCATGACAATCGGACAACAATTGCGACCTGTAGAGTGCGAAAATCTTAGATGGACAGCAGACGGACGGACGGACAGACAGACTTCGGTAAATCGATTCAGATGGTGATCCTAAGCCGATCCGTATACTTAAATGTGGGTCTATCTCGATTATTTCTTGGTGTTACAAACAAAGAAAAATAAAAATGGCGAGTTTTGTCATTTGAAGTTTATTCGAATAGTTTGAATATCGAGCGATGAGGGCTTTTTATTTATGACCCTCAATTTATCTGGCTGTCCTGACTATGACTCACATTTGAACTATGTTCTACCCTTCTATAATTCAATACTGCCCTCTTCCAATTGTCTGCCGAGGAGTACAATCAGAATAATTTTTTTATGATTACATAGTCCAGTCCCATTCATTGCTTTGTTTTGAGTGTCAACACATGACCAACATAGTTTCATTGTTCCGCACATAAACAATTTCCAATTCCATACACTTTCCAAGATCAAAATCTCAACATTTGTTTAATGCATTTGCTATTGTTTGCTTGGCCGAATGCAACGAAATCTGTGTTAATTTGTCATAGGAAATCTTATCAAAATAAAATCGGATGGTAGTGTGACAAATTTTTGAGAAATGTCTGTGTGTGAATGTATTTAGGAAGGAAATTACAACAAACCACCCTCACCTCCGCCTCCTCTTCCTCCACATGCTCCGCATGGGCCGGTTCTGTGTGGTGTGGGTAATTAAAATGCAGTTCTCTTTCTTTGTCATGCTGACCTACTAGAAAAAGGGTGCCCCAGCCACAGAGGGAACGCTTCTGCCCAATATGAAACGTGCTTTGGCATATATTTTTGGGAATTGTGTTGGCAAAGCCATGGATGGAAACAGAGTGACAGAGAGCCAGAGACACGGGGAGACAAAAGGATAGCATTCGAAATATCAACTCTCCAAACAATTAACAACAAAACTAAGTGTGAAACTTGAAAAGCAATTAGGCAATGAAAACTACGAATGCGAATGAATTGTAGAGCCCGAGAAGTCAAAACTCAACTCAACATGAGGCCAATTGTTCCGAATTTCTTTGTTTAGTTTTGGCCTGCATGGCTGTGAGTGTGTGTGTCCGTCGTGTTTTTATTGTCAATGGGAATTAAATTGGAATGGTTTTGAATGTACAAAAAGAGGAACGAACACCACCAACCAACCAACCACTATTACCACCATCATTTTCATTTTCAGCAGCAACCAAAAATTCAAATTACAGCTTGTGGAAAGCTTCAAAACACTTAAATCAATCTCCACCGCAGATACCACCAATCAAAAAAAGTGATGGAACATGGGCCAGAAAGCCACAGGAAAAAGCCGAAATGTTTGCAAGTCATTTCCAAAACATATTTCAACCCTTGGAAAGACGATCACTAGATGAAAATATTGAACGAGTTGCTAAAAGTGACAGCCTCCCTATTAAGCCAGCTTCATTGAGAGAATTGAACAATGTTATTGTAAAGGACCTAAGTTCCAAGAAAGCCCCTGGTTATGACTTGATAACCGGGAAAATAATTAAAAAGTTGACGCCCAAAGCTCAAAAAAAAATTACTACATATTATAAATGCATGTTTTCGTCTAAGATATGTTCCACTACAGTGGAAAGTAGCAGAAATTATAGTAATACATAAACCTGGAAAACCTGAAAGTCAATTAAAATCATACAGGCCTATATCACTTCTCCCTATACTCTCAAAGATATTTGAAAAAATCCTGCTTAAGAGACTTCAGCCAATAATAGAAAGAAGACAACTGATTCCTAGTCACCAATTTGGATTCAGAAGTCAGCATTCCACAATTCAACAAGTTCACAGGATCGTCGATGTTGCCGGAAAAGCATTTGAAAACAAAGAAGTATGTTCAGCTGTCTTTCTTGATATTGGTCAGGCGTTTGATAAAGTTTGGCACCAAGGCTTGCTATACAAGCTATATAACGATCTCCCTAAACAATTCTATGAAATTCTATATTCATACCTAAGCCACCGCAATTTTCGTGTAAAGCTTGATAATGACTATTCTAGCCTAAAACCAATAAACGCAGGTGTTCCGCAAGGCAGTGTTCTTGGCCCTATATTATATCTGCTATATACGAGAGATATTCCGATTTTTACCAATGCAACAATTGCCACCTTTGCAGATGACACGGCCATCCTTACTACTGCAAAAACAGAAACAGAAGCTACTAGCCATCTTCAACAAACATTAAACGCAATAATTAACTGGATCAACAAATGGAGAATGCAAATAAATGAAAACAAGTCCATCCACATTACATTTACTAATAAGCGTACATCACATTCACCACTGCTGATAAATGAAACACAAATACCATATTCTAACAATGCGAAATACTTGGGAATGAACCTTGATACTAAACTCAAATGGAAAGAACATATCAAGATAAAAAATAAGGAAATTAAGCTAAAATTCAGTCAGATTTACTGGTTACTAGTGGACAGTAGGGTATCTATTAAAAACAAATTGCTTCTTTATAACCAAACTATAAAGCCAATATGGACTTATGGCATCCAGCTCTGGGGCTGTGCAGCTAAAAAAGAAGTGGAAAAATTACAAAAGACGCAAAATATGATTTTACGCACCATTGTGAATGCTCCGTGGTACATTAGAAATAGTGATTTACACAGAGATCTAAGAGTGAACACAATCGTGGACGAAATATCAATCAACGCTAGGAAACATGCCAATAAATTACAGGAACATGTAAATCAAGATTTGAGAGATATCGTCCGCAATTATGATGCACCAAGAAGACTGCTGAGAACTATTCCAATCGACTTAGCAAATTAATTAGATACAAATATTTTATATAAGAGTGTAATTAATGTATTATATCTCAACAAATTTTATTGCTAATGTTAAATTATTAGTGTTAAACATTAACTTATTACTAATGTAAAATTACTAAATGAGTCTAACTCAGTTGTAATATAAATAAATTAAAAAAAAAAAAAAAAAAAAAAAAATTTTCAGCAGCACTGCCACCACCGCCAATCATCCTCGAATCATCACAGAAATCCTGCCATGAGTGACTCTCTCTCTCTCTAACACAAATGCGTTACAATTGCAAAGGAAGTAAAATGGGAAAAATCATTATTTGATGGTACTCCCCTGGTGGTGTGGTGTGGTGCGGTGCGGTGTGCTGTGGTCTGGCTGGGTTGTTTGGGTGTGTGTGTAAAATGCTCAATGAAAATTGCAGGCAAATGGAAATGGCAGTGCCTTTGTCCCCATTGTGCGAGCGAATGTACCCCGGCCTGGGATCGTTTATAATCAAACGAGTAAATGTATGAATGACCATTGATTCCCATCATTAGTTGTGTCGAACGTGTCAAATTGTTGTCAGGCTTTAATGTGTCTGTCTGTTTGTCCTTCCATTCATACAACCATCCTTCCATTTGTCGTGTGCACCATTATGCTGCGAAATCCTGCCCGTTTCTGAGTATTGTCTGGCTTAAAACCAATTGACATTTAGCTTAGCCGCGGGTGACAAATTTAATGGATGCACTCACTACACACGCACACACACACACCCAATCACTCATACAAGCCGCACCAGCCAGCCATCGGCAACACTCCCTAAATAATATATCCTGATTATTTATAACGGTACGACTGTCCGCGTGCGTGTGTTTGGTCATGTTGTCGACATAATGTTGATATTTGTTATAAGGATCTAATCATATTGTGCTTTTCGTCCGACGATTTATGAGGCTACAAATGCGCTGGATAACATTCAGCTAAACCAAAAGAAAAAAGAATGCAAAACACAAATCGTGTGATTTTTCAGTTGTGATTTTTACTATATAGCCAAGCGGTATAACGTGTTGATTAATTATTTGACGAAGGACGGATTAAATCAATAAATAATTTTAGTGATTTTTTCCCTAATATATATGAAAACTTGATGAATAAAATGAATTGTTGCATACAATTTTTCCATAAACACTTTATACAAAATAAAACAAAATTGTTTAATTAGTGAAACTTAGTTTCATAAGATCAAAGAAAGATTTCATTGTATTAAAGAAACAATTCTTAAGTATTATGAAATATGTAATAACCAATAAAATATTTGTGTTATGAAATGTATTCATAAATATAATGAAAATAATTCTTTCAGTGTAGTGTAGTAATTCTTTGAATGTAGTAAATACTTTTGATAAAATATTTTTGAAAACATGCTAGTAATATCTGTTTTGTTTTTTTATTTGATCTTTTCTTTTCATAGTGTTTTTTGTAACTCCTACTCAGGTGTGTGTCATATATTTGGTTAGGTTGCTAGCAGGGCAGACGATCGTTTCAAGGGACGCTACTCCCCCTTATCAATGCAACATTATTTTATGCGAAGGATGATGCCTAAAAGATAAGGATATGATGCCTAAATTTGGATTTTCGCTTTGTGGGCGGAGTGGGCGTGGCAAAAGTGTTTTTGAGAGGTAGTAGGCTGAAAATTGGTACATATGTATATTTTACTGACCACAATAAATATCAATTTAATGCCGAAATTTGGATTTTCGTTTCGTGGGCGGTGGGCGGTGGGAGCATGGCAAAAGTGTTTTTGAGAGCTAAAAGGCTGAAAATTGGTACATATATAAAGAGTGATTTTTTTGAGGTTAGGATTTTCATGCATTAGTATTTGACAGATCACGTGGGATTTCAGACATGGTGTCAAAGAGAAAGATGCTCAGTATGCTTTGACATTTCATCATGAATCGTCTTACAAACGAACAACGCTTGCAAATTATTGAATTTTATTATCAAAATGCGTGCTCTGTTAAGAAAGTTCATTGCGCGCTTCCATTTTATGGTCAGTTTAATCGACCCACTGAAGCGGCTATTCGGGCTATTGTGACTAAATTTCGCACCAAATTTACATTGTTGGACATTAAACCACCAACACGCTTACGTAGAGTGCGAACTGAAGAAAATATCGCAGCTGTATCGGCCAGTGTTAATGATGACCACCAATTTTCGATTCGTCGCCGTTCGCACCAATTGGGTCTCTGTTACTCAAAAACGTGGAAATGCCAAAATTGGACTAAGCGGATGGACCACCTAAGACGCAGCCGCGGTCAACATTTAAATGAAATTATCTTCAAAAAGTAAATGTCATGGACCAATCTAACGTTTCAAATAAAGAACCGATGAGATTTTGCAAATTTTATGCGTTTTTTTTTTTAAAAAGTTATCAAGCTCTTAAAAAATCACCCTTTATTACTGGCCACGAGAAAGATAAATATGATGCTGGATTTTGAATTTTCGTTTGTGCATCTTGCAATAAAAAAATCCACCAATTAATCAAAATATACGTTTTTGGTTTTCCATAAAATACGACGGTCATATAGTACACATTTTTCGAGCGACTAATGAAACGCTGACCGGCTAATATATATAATATATATACCCCTGAAGGGTGCATTGTTTAAAATTGAATTGGAGAAAAAAGTTAAAATTTTCTCAAATTCGAATTCTTGTCGGTTTTTTATTAATTATACCCTACACCACTTCGTGGTCTAGGGTATTATAAGTTAGTTTCGCGCCAAATGTTTGTAACACCAAGAAATAATCGAGCTAGACCCACCTTTAAGTATACCGATCGGCTTAGAATCACCAGCTGAGTCGATTTAACGATGTCTGTCTGTCCGTCCGTCCGTCTGCTGTCCGTCTAAGCTTGTTCGCACTCTACAGGTCACAATTGTTGTCCGATTGTCATGAAGCTTGGCAGAAGTTATTTTTTCTGGCCAACGACCATCGGTATTGAATTTGGAGGAAATCGGTTCAGATTTAGATATAGCCCCCATACAAATGTCGCTCCCGATTTGACATTTCCCGCTCTAGAAACGACATATTGTACCCGATTTTCTTTAAATTTGGCAGAACATCTTATAATCCAACTAGAAACACGGATGCAAAAATTGGGTAAGATCGGTTCAGATTTATGTATAGCCTCCATACAAATGTCGCTCCCAATTTGATATTTCCCGCTCTAGAAACGACATATTGTACCCGATTTTCTTTAAATTTGGCAGAACATCTTATAATCCAACTAGAAACACGTATGCAAAAATTGGGTAAGATCGGTTCAGATTTAGATATAGCCCCCATACAAATGTCGCTCCCGATTTGACATTTCCCGCTCTAGAAACGACATATTGTACCCGATTTTCTTTAAATTTGGCAGAACATCTTATAATCCAACTAGAAACACGTATGCAAAAATTGGGTAAGATCGGTTCAGATTTAGATATAGCCCCCATACAAATGTCGCTCCCGATTTGACATTTTCCGCTCTAGAAACGACATATTGTACCCGATTTTCTTTAAATTTTGCATAACATCTTATAATCCAACTAGAAACACGTATGCACAAATTGGGTAAGATCGGTTCAGATTTAGATATAGCCCCCATACAAATGTCGCTCCCCATTTGACATTTTCCGCTCTAGAAACGACATATTGTACCCGATTTTCTTTAAATTTGGCAGAACATCTTATAATCCAACTAGAAACACGTATGCAAAAATTGGGTAAGATCGGTTCAGATTTAGATATAGCCCCCATACAAATGTCGCTCCCGATTTGACATTTTCCGCTCTAGAAACGACATATTGTACCCGATTTTCTTTAAATTTTGCATAACATCTTATAATCCAACTAGAAACACGTATGCAAAAATTGGGTAAGATCGGTTCAGATTTAGATATAGCCCCCATACAAATGTCGCTCCCGATTTGACATTTTCCGCTCTAGAAACGACATATTGTACCCGATTTTCTTTAAATTTTGCATAACATCTTATTATCCAACTAGAAACACGTATGCACAAATTGGGTAAGATCGGTTCAGATTTAGATATAGCCCCCATACAAATGTCGCTCCCGATTTGACATTTTCCGCTCTAGAAACGACATATTGGACCTGATTTTCTTTAAATTTGGCAGAACATCTTATAATCCAACTAGAAACACGTGTGCAAAAATTGGGTAAGATCGGTTCAGATTTAGATATAGCCCCCATACAAATGTCGCTCCCGATTTGACATTTTCCGCTCTAGAAACGACATATTGTACCCGATTTTCTTTAAATTTTGCATAACATCTTATAATCCAACTAGAAACACGTATGCAAAAATTGGGTAAGATCGGTTCAGATTTAGATATAGCCCCCATACAAATGTCGCTCCCGATTTGACATTTTCCGCTCTAGAAACGACATATTGGACCCGATTTTCTTTAAATTTGGCAGAACATCTTATAATCCAACTAGAAACACGTGTGCAAAAATTGGGTAAGATCGGTTCAGATTTAGATATAGCCCCCATACAAATGTCGCTCCCGATTTGACATTTCCCGCTCTAGAAACGACATATTGTACCCGATTTTCTTTAAATTTGGCAGAACATCTTATAATCCAACTAGAAACACGGATGCAAAAATTGGGTAAGATCGGTTCAGATTTAGGTATAGCCCCCATACAAATGTCGCTCCCGATTTCACTTTTTCCGTTTTAGAAACCACATATTGTACCCGATTTTCTTTAAAATTGGCACAACATTTTATAATCGAACTAGAAACACCTATGCTGAAAGTGGGTATGATCGGTTCAGATTTAGATATAGCCCCCATACAAATGTCGCTCCCGATTTGACATCTTCCGCTCTAGAAACGGCATATTGTACCCGATTTTCTTTTAATTTTGCAGAACATCTTATAATCCAACTAGAAACACGGATGCAAAAATTGGGTAAGATCGGTTCAGATTTAGGTATAGCCCCCATACAAATGTCGCTCCCGATTTCACTTTTTCCGTTTTAGAAACCACATATTGTACCCGATTTTCTTTAAAATTGGCACAACATTTTATAATCGAACTAGAAACACCTATGCTGAAAGTGGGTATGATCGGTTCAGATTTAGATATAGCCCCCATACAAATGTCGCTCCCGATTTGACTTTTTCTGCTCTAAACTCCACATATTGTACATATTTTCTTTAAAATTGGCACAACATCTTATAATCTAACTAAAAACACCTATGCTGAAAGTGGGTAAGATCGGTTCAGATTTAGATATAGCCCCCATACAAATGTCGCTCCCGATTTGACATTTCCGCTCTAGAAACCGCATATTATTCTCGATTTTCTTTAAAATTGACACAACATCTTATAATTGAACTAGAAACACCTGAAAGTGGGTAAGATCGGTTCAGATTTAGATATAGCCCCCCATACAAATGTCGCTCCCGATTTTACTTTTTTCGCTCTAGAAACCACATATTGTACCCGATTTTCTTTAAAATTGGCACAACATCTTATAATTGAACTAGAAACACCTGAAAGTGGGTAAGATCGTTTCAGATTTAGATATAGCCCCAATACAAATGTTGCTCCCTTTACATATTATATTTCACCAATAAACATACATGGTGAAAGCGGGTCACATCGTTCCAGGTTTCAATATACCCCCATACAAATGTCCTTTCCGATTTAGCATTTTTTGTCAAACACTTACATTTACAGGATTCAAAAATCCTTCCCGATTTCACTTTTTTACCGAATTGAATTGTAGTGAGATAGAAAGTGGGGTGTATCATATAGTCGGCTCCGTCCGTCTTTAGCCTTTCCATACTTGTTTGGGAGATGCCCATATGTCAATACTTTAGTATAACACCAGTGGGGCCCCATTCTTCTCTATAACAGCTCTAGAAACCACATCTTACATCGGATCTTCATCAAATTTTGCAGATCATTATATGTTTCAACTAGGAATACCTACCGTGAATGAGAAATATATAGGCGCATGTTTTGGCACAGGCCTCAATTGTTGTTATAGTCCCCCTTTAAATGTCCGTCCGATTCATCCTATTACCGCTGTATAATCTGTATTTATCATTGGATCTAGATCAATTTATCCATATCATGTTATATTTACTGTACTGGGAATATCTGCTGGATCAATTACTTTATTATTTACCATACCCATTAACTTTGACTAAAGATGAATTTATAGTAACTGTATAATTTATATGAACTACATAAAATTGCTCCCATGAAATACCTGGGTTTAGTAATCAAAGCGAAGTATATACGCAGGGAGTGGTGTAGGGTATTATATAGTCGGCCCCGCCCGACTTTAACCTTTCCTTACTTGTTTTTGAGATACAACGAGTTATTTTAAACACCGTACTTTTTACAGCTAAATGGGAAATATGGATAAATATAGTATCAGCCAAGGAGCTGAATGGGTTTTTAGATTTTTTTAGAGGAGGAAATAGAGCGAAAGTAAATACAAATAGTACCAAAAAAATGGCTGCTAGATTCGCAAAATAGAGAAATCTTTCGACAATATGGGAAAATGGCCGCGGCATTTCCCTGAACTAATGCCATTTTTTGAAAATTTCTGTTTCTTATTTTCTTTCTGAGTACACTCTAAGTATTTATTTGATGTATATTGTCGAGGACTATGACGTCTTTAAAATTGTTTAAAATTTTAAATATTTTACAAATGAAACATCACAATTTCCTTTGGACAGTGGTGTGCAGAACTATATGGGCGTGGCTTTCACGTTATCGTAAATGAAAAGTTTTGACATGTTGTTCCCATGATATACAACTAACTTAAAATTTGACTGTTGATTTTTCTTTCCCAGGAAAGATCCTTTAGAAAATATTTATATATGTAAGTGTCTTAGGAAAAAATTCGTAAAAATTTGTTTGCAGAGTTCAAGCATTGTAGTTTCCATAAAAATTAAAATCAAGTGTACACACAAGTCCATGTATTTCGCATTGTAGGTAGAGAACCTCGTTTGAATGGTCTTCAAGAATAATCCAATTATGGCCGGTATTTCCACATTTTTGGTCCATTTTTTGCATAAAAGTATCATAATTTTGCTAATATAATACTGCACCTATACGTAAAGTCGGTAATTTGCCGGTAATGCTGTGGAATTTACTTGGAACTTATTTTATGAAAATATGTCAAATTCTTCCACCAATTTATGGAAAATATTTTCTAATTTTTTTCGTCCACGGATGCGACATAATCAGATTCTATAGGATGGATATCGAACAGATAATGGATACTTTGGAAGTTTAATGAACATTCCTGAAAATTAAAACAACTTTTTTTCCATTTGTCCTCTTGAGGACAATCCTCTTTCATTTCATACCCATATAAATAAATTGATTAGTAGAAATATATAAATAAATTTTTATATTGTTGAAGATCGACTATATGATCGACGTCTACGTCTGGTTGTCAATGTAGTAGTTTGTGCACTTCGTACGAAACAGCAACACTTGCTGGAAGGAAATATTAAAAAAACTAAATTGTTGTGTGTTTTACTAAATTGTCTCCTCTAGATGGAAATCTGTTCATATATCCTTAAAAAGAGAAAAGATCACAAAATGAAAAAACTATATACGATCTTTAGTTTCATATGTATATCATGTCATGTCTTCAAGTCCATTAAGTACTGTCGCACAGCATTAGCAATGATAAATTTTGGTTTGTTAATCGAATTTCCTTAATGATGTTGATCTTGTGGTCGAATAGAATCCAGCTCCACAAATACCAACTACAGATTCATGCCACAATATTTTGCAATTTAAATGTTGCCCACTTCCTTGACCCCTGAACATTTGTTAATATGCAAATGCAGTACTTCACGATGGTCATCGACAAATTTTCTTCTTCTATATCCATATTATATAAATACTGACGATATTTATTAAACGTTCATGTTAAACAACAGCTACAAAACTTAAAAAACACCCCAGAAGAAATGCCTTGTAGGCTTTATAGTAGAGCAAAGCTCAGACCATTACACAACACCTCTTCAACAGAAGGTGCAACAGAAGGAAGGATAGCCAATGATTTCTTGCCAAATGCAGTCAGCAGCAAGTAAGTAAATAACAGTGGGAGATTTTGTAAAAAATGGTTAGTAGAACCAGATCTCATCGGGCTGATTCCAGAGAGCGACAGCACTTAGTGGCAGAGTTTGAGAAAAGAAAAATATATAATTTTTATTAAAAAATTAGGTCTTTTTATATTTTTTTTAGGCTATTTAGCCATATCTGCAGCAAAGAACAACAGAACAAAATTGATAAATTTATTGAACAAAATAAAAATTCGACAACAGCCTGATTGCTCTAAGCTATAGTCGTTATTGGCAGAGCTTGAGAAACCAAAATTCCACTAATATTTTTGTTGATAAATTATGTTCTTTCAAAGGCTAGACTATAATGACCATATCGCGGACAAGGAAAAAATTAACAAATATTTGGTAAAATAAAAAGAAAAAAATATTTTTTGAAAAATTTAAAAGATCCATAAATTTTTTCAGTCTAATGTTTATCTGAGCAATTTAAAAAAAAATCCTCAAAATCTCCCACAGTGCCACGGCACAGATAAAACAAAAAAGAATAACACCATAGCACAGCAACAGGAACAACAACCTCCAATGCCAACATCATCAGCAAATAAGCAATGAAATAAAAATTGCAACTGCTGCAACCTACAAAAGAGCAGCCAGCCAGCAACAGAAGCATTTATAATTATTCTACAGAGTGGCAATTTCTTCTATGTTCTTGCTACAACCGAGCTGATGGTGATGGCGATGATGAAGGTGATATCCATCCAATATAAAAGCCCATATATGCAGATGTTGTTGGCCTGTTTGGGTAATAATGGTAGTAGGACGTTCGTTGTTGCATTGAATCTCAATCTATGGATGAATGTTTACTTGGGCTGGCAACCATTGGGATGCTGCTGGTTATCAGCCAACATTTGCTGTTCGAAAATTTTATAGTGGAAATACAACAGCAACAAAAATGAGCAAGTAGTCTCCTTGAGCAGCAGCAGCAGGAGGAGCAACAACAACACCAGCTGTTTGAAAATTCAAATGGAAGTGTGGCAAATGCATTATGACATATGATTACAATTGGCAATGTTAAATAAAGCAAAGTATGGTTACACAAGAATAACTACAACACCAGCTACCAGAGAGTATGATTGATTGAGAGGTGAACATTTACTCTATTCGGGTTACATTTTGAGAGATAATGGTCTTGGGAATTGCTACCAAAAATAAATTATTTAACTTAATATAATATATAATTTTCCGGTTATTAATAATTTTTGTTTGATGTTTAGAATTAGAAGAAGCTTTTCTATCTCAAAATTGTAGGAAATCGAAGATCAATTCTTTAAATCCATACACTATCAATCGAATAGAAAAAACCGTATAACCTTTTCTACTGTTGAAACAAGGCATGTGAAAAATTTCTCAAGGCACAGTGGGCCAACAAAATCATTTCATGCAGTAAGGCAAGGCGACACTTTTATATGATACCAATTGATTTCTGTGTCCATACAAAGTTCTTTTCACATATCTGTAGAAATGTGGGAAATTTGTGTTTTTAAAAAAATATATTTTAGAATGGAATTTTAAATATCAATTTAGAATGCCTTAGAATGATTCATGGGTCGCTTACATTAACTATGGGTTTTCAGAACCAAAATTTTCAAACTCTTTTTCCAAAAAATAACCGCTGCGACGGTTTTCTACTTCCGATTGATTCTCAACTATATCAATTTTTTACAATCGGGGTATAATCGCCAAGAACTAAAAAATTCTGTTTTTTTTTTTGTTAGTAATTTGTACATATTTTAGTTAGAGATTAATTGATTGAAAGCGTCAATTTATTTAAAATAATTCCTACTTCATTTGTATATCATAAAGTATTGCAAAGAAAAAAATAAATGACACATGAAAAAAGGTTTGAGAATGTGTTTTTATACAAATATATTTAAGTAAATAGGTCTTAGTTATTAATACGGATCCCTGCAATCCTATTAAAATCGAATTTAACTGAACATGGAACTGTGTGAGATCAATATTGAACGAATTAAATGCAACTTGGCGATTGTTCCTGAGGACGTCTTTTTCTACTTTACCCTATGAAAATACCAATTTAGAAATATCCATTTATTTTACGTGTCTACGAAATTATGTTTGTATCTGTTGTCGTTTGATTTGTACTATTTTTATCCTTTTTTGCAAGCAAGGTGTTTAAATGAGTGTGTTTCCAATACTTTTGAACACATTTTGCCACTGAACCGATTTCGACAGTTTTCAATCCCAACCGATTTACAAGCATTTGGATGAATTTTGACTCCACTGCTTGTTTCGTTCGGAAGCTAGCGTGCTTTCAACAGATATAAGAACAATGCTAGATCTTCTGAGAATTTAACTATGGCCTAGAAACAAATATCGGACGTTTCATAGTGATGTTTGATTTTCAATATTTTTTTGTGATATATCACGTATCTCTCTCTCATTTCAAACTGTTTTGTCCTTTTTGTTCAGTATCATTTGCCAAGTCATCATGGAAAGACTCATACCACAACAGCGTCCCAATTGTTCAGCTGTGTTACAAAAAAAAGCGAAGAGAATACAGCAACTGTAACTGAGAATGTACTCGAAGACCGTGGCAGCTTGTCGTATTCGACAACTTTTACGTAAGGATCTCGACCTTAAATTCAACTTGTGCATGAATTGAAGCCAGGCGACTTATTCAATGTTATTTTCAATGAATGGGAGATATCAATCGCTATGCTCGAACGAGTCGCCCAAAACTGGACCTTCCGAATGGACCACTTCAGACGTAGTCGTAGACAAACATTTACATGATATCATTCTCAAACAGTCGCTATGCTCGAACGAGTCGCCCAAAACTGGACCTTCCGAATGGACCACTTCAGACGTAGTCGTGGCCAACATTTACATGATATCATTCTCAAACAGTAAATGCCATAAATTGTTCTATTAGCCGATAATAAAAACTTAAAGTTCGCTTTCAAATTTATGTGTTCTATTTTACATTATAAATCAACGATGAATCACCCGTTACTTTATGGCGTCTACGATTTAAGGGTGTTGCCAACGGAATGACAAAATGAATATTCTAAGTTAGGGGATATAGAATTATTTATGCGCAAATAATACTAAAAGGGATAGGCTTCTCACTAACAGTGAGTGGTTTGCGATAAAATATGCAACTAAAAAATAAAAGAAATGTCCGAGACCTACAATTTTTTTCGATTCAAAAATTTAACATACTAATTTATTGTGGATATATTTCTTTATAATTTGTACTACAATTCCAAGGTATAATGATAATATTGCGAGGTTATGATTGATAAATTCTACATTTATCCAAAGACATATTTCAACTAGGTATTGTTTTCTTCGTTGGAAGTGTCGCAAAAAAGTTCTTTTTTACGCAAAAATATGTTTTTATTAAGAAAATAAGTAATATTTTTTTTATAAAAGTAACTAATATTTTTTGTATAAAAATGGCTTATTTTTATAATATTTATTGCATTTTTATAAAAATACATTATTTTTTTTAATTATATATTTTTTCGATTTTTATAAAAATAATTTATTTTTTAGATAAAAAAATTAAACAAAAACAAGTAAAAACGGCGTTAAGTTCGGTCGGGCCGAACTTTATATACCCTCCACCATGGATTGCATTCCACAGAGGTTGTCGGTTTTCGTAGAAGTGCAGTAATACTACAGGAAAATATAAATTTTTTAATATATGCAAACCAAAACAAATACAAATATTGAAAAATAATTTTATAAATAAATATAATATTTTAATTATTTCAAACCATTTTTTATTTAAAATCAAAAAATAAATATTCTTATATTTATATTTTCAAAAAGCTTAAATACTATAAATATTGGTAGATAGTGGGTGCTACAGTTGGTTGTATTTCCATTCTATTTTAATTCCAAAAGTACAAATTTTTAAAATCCATTATCAGACGTACAAAGTGCAAAATAACCTAACTTCATGATTCAATCAATTTTTGTCGTAATAGAAAAGGTACGAATTTGGAAAAAAAAAAACTTTTTATTTTGCGTGTCTATGCAGGCAGAGGAATGTATACACTGAATTCCATAATTCCAGCTGCGTCCATTTGGTTGGTACCATTTTTACCCCCTTGACGTTTCTACGCAACTAGAATTTCATCATTCTAGCTGTAGTCGTTTAGTTGGTAATATTTTTATCCCTCTGTACCATAGTATCCCTTGAAAGTACGAATTTCGAAAAATCCGTTTATTTTCCGTGTCTACGCGGTCAGAGGAATGTATACTCCAAATTTCACGACTCTAGCTGCGGTCATTTGATTGGTACTATTTTTATCCCCTTTACGAATTTTAAAAAATACGTGTATTTTACTTGTCTATGCAATCAGAGGAATGTATACACCGAATTTCATTATTCTAGGTACAGCCGTTTGGTTGGTACCATTTGTATCCCTCTATTCCCATTTCACCCCTTAAAAGTACAAATTTGAAAAAATACTTTTATATTATGTATCTACTCAATTAGAGGAACGTACATACCGAATTTCGTGTTTCTAGCTATTGTCGTTTAATAAGTACCAGTTTTATCCCTTTTTTGCCCTATTTTACCCCCTACAAATAAGAATCACTTTATGGTGCACGTTTTTGCTATAAGGGGAATGCGCATACCAAATATCAAGCAAATATAAACAGACATATTCAAAAAACATGCTTAAATACGCTAAAAAATTAGGGATTATTATGGGTATTTTTAGTCCCTGTGAGGGAAAAATTTGTCCTTTTGGCCCGATTTCGCCCCGTTTCAATCCCAACCGATTTACGACTATAAGACCCATTTATGGAAATCTTGGACGTCCTAGCTCCTTTCGTTTAGAAGCTAGCGTGCTTTCAACAGACGGACAGACGGACGGACGGACGGACATGGCTAGATCGTCTTAGAATTTTATGACGATCAAGAATATATATACTTTATAGGGTCTCAGGTCGATATTTCAAGGTGTTACAAACGGAATGACAAAGTTAGTATACCCCCATCCTGGAGGTGGAGGGTATAATAAATTAATTCCATAAAATTAGTGTTTTTTTTTTTGGCCAGTTCTTTAACCTCTGTTTCTATGTCATCATAATTATATTTAAAATAACATATCTCACCGTTTTCACAAAAGCGTAATAACTCGAAATTTATTTTTTTAACAAAAAACAACATACAGTGGTCATATCTACTCACTGTAAAAATCATTATCATTATTTTGTCTCCTCCTTCGTTAAAAAACCCCTATCTGTGTTTCAGAATATCTTCTTACGACTCAACTATAGAGTTACATTTTTAGTTGTTTAATTTAATTTTTAGATTTTAATTTGTGATCCTTTTATCGTGTATTATCAGACATATATTTCCAAAATTAAGTTAAATTGAAATTTTAGTAAAAAAAATGTTTGTAAATCTGTATTTTGGATCAAGCTCTTGCATAGTATTTCTAAGTACTATAATATCATAAATTTAAAAATTGCCCTATTTTCGTTGCGCTATGACATAGACAGCAAAAAATACAAATTTAAAAATAACTTCAATTATAAGTTACTAACTTCGAATATTTTGTCGCTCAAAATGTCCCCGCTCTTCTAAAATTTCCGTAGATCTATTTTTGTTGACAACTTCATCCCAATCTTTCCCACTGTGCTACGTAATACAGCGGATGGTGTAAACAACATCAACAACATAAGCGACAGCAAAGCTGCGATATCTATCGAAAGCATATGATAGTTGCTACTTTAACGCTTACAACGACGACGATGTGCGATGTGTTGCTATTCTATGCCGATACAATGATATTGTAGTTGTTTTAGCTGCTGTGTGTTGTCGTCGACTATATTGTTGCTGCTGCCTGTTATTGTTTAGTATTCATTTGCTGTAATCGTTGTTTGAGTGAACAGAGCGCATATTGTTGGTTGGTATCCTTTAACAGCAGTTGCTGTTGCTTGTTGCAATGTATGTAAATTGTATTGTAGGACACAGGATATGCAATTTGCTTCAAGCTCTTTCCGATTTTTTGTTCCAATATGGGATATCTGTGTTAAGCTTTTGTTTTTTGTGCAATACAGAAAAAACTCAAATGTTCTTTTTTTGAAAAAGTAATAGGTGGGAGATCGCTAAAGTGTTATGAGTGGGTCGAATTTGGAGATCACCCTTCATTTCTTATAATTAAATTTTATTAGTTTTTAGTTCTTTATAAATAAAGAATGGAAGCTATATTATTTCATAATTTTTTACAAAAATAAATATTTTTCCCCAATATTTTAATTGTATATGTTTTTTTTCTTGTCACCAAAAATTATTTTTTTTTGGCTACAGCTCCTAAACAACATTTTCTATGTGAATGGAAATTCCCCAAAATTTGTAGACATGATAATGTAGTTTTTACCACTTTATAAATAAAGAATTTAAGCCATATTATTTTGTAATTGGAATTGATTAATTTTCTTTGTTGCATAGTGAACTTTGTGAAGACTTCTGGCGAATTTTGGAGGAGTTATAAAATTTCTGTTGAAATTTGGTTTAAAAATAAAACGTTCATTAAATATAAAATGTGAGCACTTCTTGCCAATAATATACTTTATTCTATTCGTTTTTTAAATATTTACAATTTAAAATATTTCTGTTACAGTATTTTTAGTTGTACTCACAACTTAACTTATTTTCGAATACATGATCCCATTTTATACAGGCTACTAATCAAATCTACACTACCACTTACTCTCGTTAAAACAAAACAAATGTTTTTTTTTTGTAAAAAATATAAACCCCATTAAAATCCATCCATTAAAAAAAATCCGTATAAAAAATACATAACTTTATGAATATCATTTATTTTAAACTAACAGATGACTTTTAATTTGTTGTCCAGATACACTCACTCGCATACAATCGAATCCACAGCGACGAATGGCGTGGTGTGCCTGGCTGTCATACGCTAGTCCAAATGCAAACACATCCTGTTGAGCCTTAAGCCTTTTGCACCAGCGCACAACAATGGCCACATGCAACAAAAGGCCAAATATGTTACAAATTGTTTAAAGGCATTAGAATTATGTATAGTTGTAGTGAACAGCTACAGCAATAGAGCAATAGCAACAACAACGGCAGCATCAGCATCGCCATCACCATCAGCAACTAACTATAAAGTGTTGCTGGTGTTAACGTTGTTGTTGGCAACACAAAATAAAGCCCATTAGCAATTTTCATTATAACATGTTGACATCTTTTGTTTAGAGTGGTGAATGTTGTATGAATGTTAGCTGACTGGCTGGCTGTTTGCTAGTGTCGTGCATGTTGCTGTTGTAGAAAGCAGTTTCAACGGGAACAACAACAGCACCAACAGCGCCAGTTCATTGTATGTTGTTGTCAAACATTCAATTAAAACAGCGATTTATACTCGACTCCCATCACTTTTGGGTACAGTGATGTACCATTGCCAATCTTCATTTATATGCAATCGCACACAAACAACACATGTATGTGTTTGTATGTGTCTTGTGTACATATGTATAAATATACTCAGTGTATAGGTGCAATGAAGTTGCATTCAACGAGGATCAACTGAAAATGTCTCCACTTTTTTCAAGCCGAAATTCAATGATTCAAAAGGGCATACAAATTAAACACCAATATAATACGAGATTTGAAAACGTATTGTGAATTTCTACCGGAGGCAGACACTTTTTCCCAGATCGAACAAAAGTAGTTGGAAAATGGGAAATTAGAATTTTTATTGAATCTCCTCATTAACTTCTACGACCTAATATTTATCGATGTAATAGGTCGTCCATATGTAATTCAAATCCGATGTAGATAATTTTGGTTTAGTCGGGAAGTAAGCATCCAACTCACTTGGGTTTAAAAGAGATGAGCTCCCATGAAAAAACACGAACTTATACGACCCTCTCCGAAATCCTAGCTATGCGTACTACGAACAACTTTATCCGGCGACTTTTATACTACACAAGTCGCACAATCCTGCAAAGTCTCACTAGATATCTTGGGCCATAGCCGGACAGAGACAGATTGTGCAATAATCCCAACCTCCTTCACCACTCACTGGACAATACTAAAATTAAAGCAGACAATTGAACTATATCAAGAGAATGCAACATATTTATTTCATACTGTGGCAAGTCTATTTCAGG
>OX377622.1:124135845-124200160 GCA_947397865.1 Polietes domitor
TTGGAAATCTACACTGAAGGAATGAATGAATAATGAAACATTAAAATTTGTTTAAAACAGTTAGCATAAACAAATAGTAGACAAATATGGTAATGTTCATAGAAAACAGCACTATTGTCCATGTATGAGGCTGTCGCTCTAATCTGCCGATAGTACTGTGGAATGCACTCCGTGGTGGACGATATATAAGATTCGGCCCGGACTTAACGTTTTCAATTTCAAAAATATGTTTGGGTAAAATATGATTTGGTATTTTTGCTTGATATGAAATATTTACTCATTTCAACATACGTGTCATTCCATATCAAAACCGGACAAACAAATTAAAAAAACTCCAAATATTTCGAAAAGCACAGAAAATATTCTTCTTTAAATGATAGTTTACACGTGTCTTAAGAAAAAAATCAGAACATATGAACTGGGATATTGTCCTGGCTCAAGACCATTTTGCACCTACATTTAATAGAATGCAAATTTTCTTTATAAGGAGATGATTCTCACAAACGAACGAGAAGCACAACTCACTTGCCGAATTTGCTTTTAAAAAATCGCACCAAGTAACAAAGTACACATGCCATCTTACAAGCATCTCATTGAGTTGCATATGTAAGTATGTGTATATGCAGGTATAGTTACTCAGTAATACTTCTGCCGTGCCAACACTCATTTGTTTTAGTTTTTTCGTTTGTATTTTTGATCTGTAATCAATATTTGATTTGAACTGGGATATTGTCCTGGCTCAAGACCATTTTGCATCTATATTTAATAGAATGCAAATTTATTTACAAATGTCAAATCAAATAAAATATTTATTACAGACCAAAAAAATACAAACGAAAAAATTAAAAAAAAAAAATCAGAAGATTTTATTTAGGGCGCACAAAAAATCTCCCAAATGGCAAAGCACCAAAATAATATGAAAAAAAGAGCCCAAAAACACCATACAAAAATGTGCGAATTTTCGTTTGAAAAATCACACAAAAATATTGGGGTTTTATTTATAATTTTTGGGCAATATTTCTTATTTGTCATTTGGGCGATTTTAATTATGAAAAATCACCAAAAACCAAATATGAAATATCGCTAAAAACATTAAATAGTATTAACTAATTTAATTTAATATTTATTTTCATTATATATTAATTAATTTTTATGTAGAATTGACTATGGTTGGCCTATAAATAACTTACTTTAGTTATTAATCACTCACAACAGGATAACTGAGATGGTTGAGAGTGCCACAGTAGCAACCAGAGGTTGGCGCCAGATTTTTTGAAATAGAAATGGAAGTAGTTAAGAAACGGATTCTTTGCCACAAATTAATTAATTTTTAATTCGTTCAAAATAAAGGACATCCCTCCTACGACAATCTCACGTACATTTAATGGTGAAGAGGCCAATTTTCACAATATTTGAATTGGAATCTTTTTCACATCTTCGGATGGTCACTTTTTGCTGGGTACTTCCCATCTACCTGGCCAATATTCGCCAAAAAATATTCTGCTTTAAGAAGCAGACTTTTCTTAACCCTCAAAGCTTTTTGGCACAATGAAATGCACTCAACTGCACATTTTCGAAATATTTCTATGAATATGAATATTTTCAGAAAAGTCGAAGTCTCATGTTAAGTTTATTGTCCAGTTTGACATGAAATAACCCCTCTATATTCACCGAGTTCTTAATAAAGTAGTCTATGATGGTATCAGTGAAACGAATTGTCCTTCATCATCAATTTCACCATTGCATCCCTATGAACCTATGTGTTTTATGGTTTCTTTGAATCAATGACAAATGCCATTATTTATTGAAACCTTTGTGAACATTATATTTACTACACTTTGGAGCTACCAGCCTGCCGCATACATATATAAATATGAAATTCCATTAAAAATGTAACAACATAAGTAATAGAATTTTCCAGTGAACAATTCACTCCTACCCAGACGTGCTAAGGTTCTGGGTAGTTGTTGTTGCTGTAAATCTCCTAAGTAAATTAATATATTAGTAGTGTTTTTGATCCTTTTTTGTTTAGGGCGTAAAATAAATTATGGCCATCTTCGGCCATAACTCTCTAAACAAAGCAACATTGTATGACAACGAGCACGTACATGCTCCTCTGTGAGAATGAACAACAAATATGTTCACAATACATTCCCATACAGATAGTGGATGTGTATGAATAGGTATACAATGTTCATATAGATATAAAAATAAATCAAAATACCCTACCCATATATTTGTCTGTCGGTCGGTCGGTCGATTTGTGGGCCAGTGCGCCGTTGTGTTAAGTTAATTCATACAATTACAATTTGAACATCCAAACTCGCACTCGATGCTCACACTCTCCTCCATGTGCCAAGTGATTCATTTGGTATGTGATTGTTGAATATGGGTCTTTTATTCCCATAACATTTAGGTTTTCATACCTCAACGACGATGTTCCAGTTAATGACACTCAAGGTACCCCCCCCCCCAAATTACAACAAGTTCAATGTCTTTCAGGCATGCCTGGCTTCTTTCATATTTAGCCAAGTTTATTTACATTTATTAGAGGGTTATCGAAAGGGAGGTCGATATTTTTAAATTAGTAAAAAACCTTAAAAAACATTTGACGAAAAATTAAAGTTGGATATCTTCAACACTCGTCAATAAAAACTTACTATAGTGAAGCTATAGGCCTTTCGACTGTTACAAATACTCAAAGATATAATACTCTGGCGGAGGGTATAATAATTCGTTAACATATTATTTTCTTCGATTTCAGCATCGACTCACCCTTAACGGGAAATCATCTTCACAATATATCTCTTTCTATGATATATTCAAAATATATCGCGCCACCTCAATAACCCTTTTCAATGCGTATTTCAAAATTACAAAGGAAAAGAAATATCTACATATGTCCGATGAAAGATAATGTCATGTACGTGATTCTGATCGTACTCCACATAGAGCATAATTTCAATTGTTCTAAAGCAATATACACTCCACATACTCAACGCACGGCAATAGGAAAGAATTTGTCACTACATTTATATGGTGTTTCTTTTTCACTGGAACAACAAAAGGTAGAAATTTTAAGAAGAAGAAAAAAGTTCTTAGAAATGTCATTGGATTTTCGAACAGGATATGGTCGAGCATATTAATGTTTAAACGTGATTTTATTTGTTGGAAAATAGTCCGTTTATATGCCATGCCAATGAAATGAATCATAAACAGCAGGTAGAATGTAGCGTAATTAAAATGCATGCAATGTGGCATCGTTCGACATAATGAAATTTGTGTAATTCAATTTATGACTGATTCATTCATTAATTCATTTGTGACCAACCCAGTCATGCCACAAATTTAAAGTTTTTGTTTTGAAAGTGATGACAAATGATCACGTTTCGGGAACTTGGTGGCCAAACTTCAAGCTACAAGTCCAAAGTAACTGGCATGGCTTAATCCATACAACAGGGGGTAATAAAATTGTTTTAATTTTTGAAATTTCTTTAGAATTAGAACAATTTAAAATTTTTAGTTTTAATTTCTTTCAATTATCTATGGTCTAAGTATATTTTCAATATCATATGTTGAAATGATATTTCACAAACAAAAAATAAAACAAGTACGTAAGCTTCAGTCGGCTAAACCGACTTATAAAGGGTGATTTTTTAATAGCTTGATAACTTTTTTAAAAAAAAAAACGCATAAAATTTGCAAAATCTCATCGGTTCTTTATTTGAAACGTTAGATTGGTCCATGACATTTACTTTTTGAAGATAATTTCATTTAAATGTTGACCGCGGCTGCGTCTTAGGTGGTCCATCCGCTTAGTCCAATTTTGGCATTTCCACGTTTTTGAGTAACAGAGACCCAATTGGTGCGAACGGCGACGAATCGAAAATTGGTGGTCATCATTAACACTGGCCGATACAGCTGCGATATTTTCTTCAGTTCGCACTCTACGTAAGCGTGTTGGTGGTTTAATGTCCAACAATGTAAATTTGGTGCGAAATTTAGTCACAATAGCCCGAATAGCCGCTTCAGTGGGTCGATTAAACTGACCATAAAATGGAAGCGCGCAATGAACTTTCTTAACAGAGCACGCATTTTGATAATAAAATTCAATAATTTGCAAGCGTTGTTCGTTTGTAAGACGATTCATGATGAAATGTCAAAGCATACTGAGCATCTTTCTCTTTGACACCATGTCTGAAATCCCACGTGATCTGTCAAATACTAATGCATGAAAATCCTAACCTCAAAAAATCACTCTTTATATACCCTCACTCTCAGAGAATATATATACGGAAGTTACGGGCAGGATAATTTGTGTAGAAGGTACTAGGGGGTTCGTGTCACTCATTTCTTCCACATTTATAAAACAATTGTACAAAATCCACTCACAGTGGATTCCATACACCGGTATAGAAGATATGAAGGATATAATATTACCTAGGGAGGTACAAGTAGGGGCGTGGCTAAAGCGTACATATTTTTTTATACCCTCCACCTCCAGGATGGGGGTATACTAACTTTGTCATTCCGTTTGTAACACCTTGAAATATCGACCTGAGACCCTATAAAATATATATATTCTTGATCGTCATAAAATTCTAAGACGATCTAGACATGTCCGTCCGTCCGTCTGTCCGTCTGTTGAAAGCACGCTAGCATCTAAACGAAAGGAGCTAGAACGTTCAAATTTTCCATAAATGCGTCTTATAGTCGTAGATCGGTAGATCGGTTTGAAATGGGGCGAAATCGGCCCATAGGGAAAAATTTTTCCCTCACAAGGACTAAAAATACCCATAATAATCCCTAATATTTTAGCGTATTTAAGCATGTTTTTTGAATATGTCTGTTTATATTTGCTTGATATTTGGTATGCGCATTCCCCTTATAGCAAAAACGTGCACCATAAAGTGATTCTTATTTGTAGGGGGTGAAATGGGACAAAAAAGGGGAAAAAATGGTACATATTAAACGACAACAGCTAGACACACGATATTCGGTGTGTACATTCCTCTAATTGAGTAGATACATAATATAAAAGTATTTTTTCCAAATTCGTACTTTTAAGGGTTAAAATGGGAATAGAGGGATAAAAATGGTACCAACCAAACGGCTGCACCTAGAATAATGAAATTGGGTGTATACATTCCTCTGATTGCTTAGACACGTAAAATACACGTATTTTCCAAAATTCGTACTTTTTGGGGTTAAAATGAAAAAGGGGATAAAAATAGTACCAATCAAAAGACCGGAGCTAGAGTCACGAAATTCGGAGTATACATTCCTCTGACTGTGTAGACACGAAAATAAGCTGACTTTTCGAAATTCGTACTTTTTGGGGTCAAAATAGAAAAAGGGGATAAAAATAGTACCAACCAAATGACCGCAGCTAGAGTCATGAAATTCGGAGTATACATTCCTTTGACTACGTAGACATGAAAACTAAAAGGGTTTTTTTTTTTTCAAATTCGTACTTTCAAGGGATACAATGGGTACGGAGGGATGAAAATGGTACCAACCAAACGGCTACACCTAGGATAATGAAATTCGGTGTATACATTCCTCTGATTGCGTAGACACTTCAAATACACAGATTTTTCGAAATTCATACTTTTTGGGGTTAAAAAGAAAAAAGGGGATAAAAAAGTATCAATCAAATGACCGCAGCTAGAGTCATGAAATTACGAGTATACATTCCTCTGACTGCGTAGACACGGAAAATAGACGAATTTTTCGAAATTCGTGCTTTTTGGGGTTAAAATGGTTTGGGGTTAAAATGAAAATAGTACCAACCAACTGACCGCAGCTAGAGTCATGCAATTCGGAGTATACATTCCTCTGACTGCGTAGACATGGAAAATAAACGGATTTTTCGAAATTCGTACTTTCAAGGGATACATGGTACAGATGGATAAAAATAGTACCAACTAAACGACTACAGCTAGACTGATGAATTTCTAAATGCGTAGACATTTCAAGGGGGTAAAAATGGCACCTACTAAATGGGCGCAGCTGGAATCATGGAATTCGGTGTATACATTCCTCTGACTGCATAGACAAGCAAAATAAAAAGTTTTTTTTCCAAATTCGTACTTTTTCTTTTACGGCAAAAATTGGGTGAATCAAGTTATTTTACACTTTGCACATGTACGTCTTATAATGGATTTTCAAAATTTGTACTTTTGGAATTAAAATAAATAGAATGGCAATACAGCCAACTGTAGCATCAACTATCTTCCAATATTCATGGTATTTAAGCTTTTTGAAAATATAAATATAAGAATATTTATTTTTTGATTTGAAATAAATAATGGTTTGAAATAATTAAAATATTATATTTATTTATACAATTATTTTTTCAATATTTGTATTTGTTTTGGTTTGGCTATATTAAAAAATTATATTTTCCTGTACTATCACTGCACTTCTACGAAAACCGACAACCTCTGTGGAATGCAATCCATGGTGGAGGGTATATAAAGTTCGGCCCGACCGAACGTAACGCCTTTTTACTTGTTATATTTAAAGCGATTATAAAATCACTTTCAAATATCAACTTTCAAATGATTTTCACTACCCGTATGGAAATTATATTGGTTTTATTGTAACCAAGGATTATGCCACTTTGTGTGCGAGATACCAGAAGGGGTGTGGAAATTTCGCCCATCTTCAAACTTTAACTAAGTTTGGGGAAAATATTACCATGTGCAAAGTTTGAATTAATTCCTTAACTCCTTTCGAGAGTTATCGCGTACACCAGCCAGCCAGACGGACGGACATACGGACATGGCTCGAACATCTTAGAAAGTCGTGATTTGGTCCAAACATACTTAGGGTCTTAAATCACTCCATCAATGCGTTACACTTTTTTTCTGTCCCAAATGATATATACCCTCCTACTCTGTAGAGTGGGGGTATAATAAAACAAGTAAAAAAGCAGTTAAGTTCGGCCGGGCCGAACTTTATATACCCTCCACCATGGAATGCATTCCACAGAGGCTGTCGATTTTCGTAGAAGTGCAGTAACATTACAGGCCAATGTCAATTTTTTTAATATAGCCAAACCAAAATAAATACAAATATTGAAAAAATAATTTTATAAATAAATATAAAATTTTTATTATTTCAAACCACGCTTATAAGCCATGACTATCAATATGTTTATAATATATATCGCAATAATATTCGAAATAATACTTCAAGTCTATTCGAAAAGTAAATATAAGACAGCAATCTTCAATAAAACCTAAACACTACAGTTGGTTGTATTTCCATACATTTTAATTCCAAAAGTACAAATTTAGAAAATCCATTATCTCACGTACATAGTGTAAAATAACTTAACATCATGATTCAACCTAATTATGATTTCGAAAAATCTTTTTATTTTGCGTATTTATTTTTTTATTTTGGTACCATTTTTATCCCCTTTTTCCTATTTTACCCCCTTAAGAGTACGACTTTCTAAAATATCTTTATTTTACGCGTCTACGAAATTAGAGGAATATACATACCGAATTTCATCATTATAGCTGTAGCCGTTTATTTGGTACCATTTTTATCTCTCTCTTCTTATTGCATCGCTTGAAAATACGAATTTGGAAAACCATTTATTTTTCGTGTCTACTGAGTCAGAGGAATGTATACTCCGAATTTCAGAACTTTAGCTTCGGTCATTTGGTTGGTACAATTTGTATCCCCTTTTTTCATTTTACCCTCACAAAGTACGAATTTAAAAGTACGAGAAAAATCCCATTATTTTACGTGTCTATGTGACCAGAAGAATGTATACACCGATTTCATTCTTCTAGGTGCAGCCGTTTGGTTGGTACCATTTTTATCCCTCTATTCAAATTTTACCCCATAAAAGTACGAATTTGGGAAAAATACTTTTATATTATGTATGTACTCAATCAGAGGAATGTACACACCGAATTTTGTGTTTCTAGTTGTTTTCGTTTGATAGGTACCTTTTTATCCCTTTTTGCCCCATTTCACACACTTCGAATAAGAATAGCGAGAATGCGCATACCGAATATCAAGTATGTACAAACTGACATATTAAAAAATATACTCAAATACTCTAAAATATTAGGGGTTATTATGGGCATTTTTAAGTCCTTCTGGGGAAAATTTTTTTCCCTTTGGGCCGATTGGACGTCCTATCTCCTTTCGTTTAGATGCTAGCGTGCTTTCAACAGACGTTCAGACGAATGGACGGACGGACATGGCTAGATCGTCCTTATATGAATACGTCCTTATCAAGAATATATATGGGCATTTCTCCAGAAAGGTCCACCAAGGCCACAAAATTAAAAGTTCTTATAAACGCTTTGTTTTATTATATTTGCATAAAGAAATAATCAAATTTAACTTATGTAAAAAAATTTTACTTTAATTCATATCCTATCTTGAGATACTTGAGTGCAAAGTAGCTCAAGTGCAATATTACTCTTTCGAATATTTCTCTTGCATATTTTGGTTTGATAAAAGTTCTTAAATAGAGACATTACACTTTGACTTTTGCTGTCTAAAATCTTTCAGGGAGTACAAAGAGTCAAAAAAGAAAGGATACGAAGTTATACGACTGCTATTAACTGTATCTTTTTGGTTTGCATTATCACATATTTCGATGTCACGTTAGACATGGAAAAACAACATTTGTTGCTACTGTGTCCAAAGTACATGCAGAAAGATCACAAAATTTTGAGTACAAACAGAGATTTGTATTCAATTTAAATAAAAATAAACGTTACTGGAAAATGAGAAAATTTGTGAGCTTGGTACTTCATTAAAGTTGGTCACGTGCGTAATCTTAAGTGTGAAAATTAAAAATTAAAAAAAAAATCTTACTTCAATAATTTGTTTTTGTAAAAAAATACTTTTGTAATTTATTTATTAGCAAAAACGGAGGAAAAAAATAAAGAGAGCTGAAAACAGCGGAGAGAAAGTTGAAAGAAAATCAGCTGAAATTTCAAATTAATAATTTGAAAAACAAAATTTTGCTTTTTGCTGTTATTATTTGAGAATGAATACATTGAATACTTCTGTGGATTACAAAAAATATATATTATCTATAATTTCGTAAAAATTGCAACTGAAACAACATAAATACCATGATGGAAAAAATGTCACGTGCGTAATGTCACGTGCGTAATTTACAATTTATTTTTTTCTTCGCCAACCCATGCATAGTTGCTTTTGAACAAAACATGATTATAAAGGCCCATTACTAACCTTTATAAAAACATTTTTCCCGAAATAAAAACCTCCTACAATTCGCTTACTTTCGCACTTTTTCTTACGGTCCTAAAAGGCACTTCTATTTTTGTCACGTGAGTAAGTCAACTTTGATTGCATGGCATTTGGGTACCCAGTGCTCAATTTACCATTATATATACTTTTTAGAAAGAACTCATCACAAACAACGTAACAATTCTAGAATTCATTCTAAAATTCCAATCCACTTCTATTTTTTAATATTCAAACACAATAAAACGCGTACAAATGTCGCGTGCATAACCAGAGAAACACCCATATACTTTATAGGGTCTCAGGTCGTTATTTCACCCCCATCAGGGAGGAGGGGGGTATAATAATTTTTCGGATAAGAAAAAAGAAAAACAATGAAAATGTAAATTGAAATATACATCAGCCCAACTTCAGTATCCTGCAAGAATAATTGCTTGTTTCAACTGATGAGTCGGTTTAACGGTGTATATATGTCCGTCCGTTCGTTGTCTGAGAAACGCTCGCCACAGGAACATATTTGCTAATCGCATTGTATTTGCTACGGACTCAAAGCATTATCTATTAGAAATAATGATTTCGAAACATATATTAATTATGAGGACACTTAAGTCTGCCTGTATGCTTGTCAGTCCATCCGTCTGCCCTGTTTCCACCATTCTGTCCACCAACCTGACCATCCATAAGTCCGCCGTCCAACTATCCATAAGTTCGCCTGCTCATCCATCTATCTATCCATTCCTTTGTACATCCATTGATCCGTCCGTTTGTCTATACATCCGCCCGACAGTCCATTCGTCAGTTTCATTCTCCATGTTCAGCGATCCGTCTGTCCTAGTGTCCATTTATTAGCATATCCGTCCATCTGCCTGTTGGAATCTCCGATTTATTTCCCTCTTATCCTTTGCAGATGTACCCAGGCTACAGGACGTCAATGTCGTCAAATCTTCCAAAATTTGAAACAGATTATTTTTTATCAGGAACTGACGCTAATGAACAATAATAAATCTGATCAGATTTAAATATAGATTTATATAAAAAAGTTATACCTATTTGAGTTCTGAAAGAAATATCACCCATGATTGTATTGTTTCTATGATTGTATAGTATATATGACGATAAAATAAAGAAAATGTGTTCCAGAAACCAAGTCGAAATTGTTTGTGCGGCTCAATGTTTATATTTAGAAATAAAAAATATGGGCTGTCCTCTGTGAATTATTTTTAAATAGAATTTGAAGAAGTAGTTCCACAATTGTTACCATGACACGAGAATCATTTCTGCGACTTCAATAAAATCAAAATCGATTTGTCACTTTGTTCTATTAACGCTATTTCTTAATTTGGCCAATAGTTTCGGCAATTTTATTAAAAATTACCCATCGAAATATATAATGTTTATTGATTGCATCACATTTTTGTTGTAGCAAAAGATTAACAAATAGCTGACCTTCATTTAAAGCAAAAACTATTTGAATTACCTTCATTCATATTAACAATTACAATTACGGCTATTACATTATTTTACGTTGTCGCTTTAATATTATTGCACTCTACACACTAACGCCGTGTGACACATGTCAAATTATCATTCGAATGGATTCCCTAGAGCTGAGTTATTCATAAAAGGATAATTTTTCGACTCAAATTAGTTGCGGAGACAAAAGTTCAATGAATACTACAATGAGAGGCACAAACAAATGCCATTACCATTACATTGATATGTATGTATGTAAGTAAATACAAATGTGTACGTAATAAACATTGACATATAAACAAATTGTCATTTAATTAATAAATTCATTGTCAATACAAATAGTAATGATAACATCAGCTACAACAGCAACAAGAACAAGAGCAATAATAATACGAAATAACAATAACAATCATGAGCGAGCAATGAATGACGACAGCAAAATAAATAGTATCAAAAATAAAACAGATACAAAAACTAAATCCATATTAAAGTTTAGCCGTTCTTTTGGGGTGGGGAATTTATTGCATTTGCACACAGTTCGATGATATCGAAGAAGGACAATTATTAATATGGGTGTTTCCACGGTATTATTATAAATATTGAAACTTAATAAAGGCTAGGGTGGAACCAATAATTTTCGAAAATTTTAAATATTAAATTTTCTACTTTGTGCAATAATGACGATCGCCAATATATATACAGACCGATATTTCAATGTGTTACAAACATAATGACAAATGGTGTAAAAAACCCTTCCAAGTTGAGTGTTGTTGTCCTGCATACTTATTTTGGATTTAATTTTTCGATTGTTATTTCTTGAGGAATATTTTCAAATCAGGAATGAGTCCCGGGGAGACTTTTTGGAAATACGAAAATTTATATTTTTCCGGAATCACCCATACAATGAATAATCAACTGCTCTTTAATATCCTTTTAACAAAACCCATAAAAGGACTAAAAATAGTCACGTCTATAGCCACAGCACACAGGCACGAATTTCGGTATGAATAACGTCTGAACACAGCAAACGAAACTCAAATCAAAGTACATTAATACGAGTATAACCAAAACATTATGAATTTATTTACTATATTCCAATATACGATACGATATATGTATGTGTGTGTGTGATACATGCGTCGCTACTACATTAGTGCTTAAGTAAAAGTTTATGTTGATTTCTAAAGATTTTATAGCCACGTTAACTTTTAGAAGCCACACCGCACAGCACAGAGCAAATCCAAGTTGTCCGAAGAACTTTCATACTATAATTATCGAAAATTATTGGTACATACATACATACATACATGTACATCCCCCCAAAATACCCTAGCTTTGCTTCTTGCCTTTTGTTAGGAACGTGACACTCCATTCCATACCATTCGTTGGCATTGCTGTAATGCCTGTCTGTCGTCTCTTGCTTTTCTGTGGTCTTTAATATTTATTAAATTTTTTCCATTCATTGCCATCAATATATATATATATATAAAACGAAAACATTTGCTACAAATCCCTTTTATTATCCAAAAACCTGCAATAAAAAGACGTTGGCATCGAATCGAAAAGCCATGAAATATTATTTAACAAGATGATTATAGCACGTTTATTGGTTTCAAGTGTAGGTTGGTTTGTTTGTGCCAACCAACCAAGCATGTGTCGCGTCGCGTCTCAGCCTTCCCGGGAGAGGTGTGTTATTATTATTAAAGGTTTGAAAGGAGAGCAGTGAAATGCTGTTATGGCACCAAAGGTGTATTAATGTTTGGCGACAGTGGGCTCGGTTCTATAGATTTCTTAATTTAATAAATATTCAGAAAATCCCTAAGAAAGTTTGTTGCGAAAAATATATCGAGGACTAAAATTTTTTCGAAAATCAATTTTTGGATGGCAAACTATAGGGTAGGCCATTTAAAACTTTAAATTAGAATTGGCTATAAAAAATACTGATTATTTTTTCAAATTTCTGGTTTTATTGGAAAGGAATGGTTGAACTTTGTCATTTAATAATGAAACACACTATCATTCATATGACTACCACGACCGGCTCGGCAGTACCTCATCCGATCAATCCATTTTTTCAGTACAGCCCAAAATACACACCAAACAGTGACTCATTGTGGATGCATTGGCTTCTCAATAGTCACGTCTGGGTTCTCTGAACCCCATATGCAGAAATCTTGCTAATTGACATAGCCACCGAGCTGAAAATGATCTTCATGAAGGCTGAACTGCAGGCCGATCTCTTCTCGAAAAATGTCCACGTAGACTCACTACTTTGGAAGTAAGTTCTCAATATTTCCCAATATTTTTCGCGCGTTTAGCGTCCCATTTTGCTACTGTCAAACATAAACCTGACAATAAAAATTAATTTTATTGTATCTTTCAATGTCAAAGTGATCGGTAGTTCAAATTTAAAATGTTAAATGGCCCGCCCTATATCACCAAATGAAAAACTGAGTACACAGGTTTGCTACATACGACCTCTACTATTATGTCGCACGGTCCACGGTCATGTTGGTCCTGAACAAGACCATACTTTTTCAGGACCAACAAATACTGTCGCACGGTATTACACATATTACCTTCTCTCATATACATAAGGAGTCATTCATATTATTATTGAGGTTTCGTTAATCATGAAATCGCGAAATGATTAGTCTAGTGCATCCCAGTCTAATGACAGTCTATAGACTGTTTAAAAAAACTATTTCTGTGTTTTTTATACCCTCCACCTCCAGGATGGCGGTATACTAACTTTGTCATTCCGTTTGTAACGCCTTGAAATATCGACTTGAGACCCTATAAAGAATATATATTCTTGATCGTCATAAAATTCTAAGACATTCTAGCCATGTCCGCCCGTCCGTCTGTTGAACGCACGCTAGCATCTAAACGAAAGGAACGTTCAAATTTTCCATAAATGCGTCTTATAGTCGTAGACCGGATGGGATTGAAACGGGGCGAAATCGGCCCAAAGAGACAATTTTTTCTCTCACAAGAACTAAAAATACCCATAATAATCCCAAATATTTTAGCGTATATATATATGTCTGTTTATATTTGCTTGACATTTGGTATGCGCATTCCCCTTATAGCAAAAACGTGCACCATAAAGTGATTCTTATTTGTAGCTGGTGAAATTTGGCAAAAAAGGGATAAAAATGGTACATATTAAACGACAACAGCTAGAAATACGAAATTCGGTGTATACATTCATCTAATTGAGTAAATATACAACATAAAAGTATTTTTTCCAAATTCGTACTTTTAAGGGGTAAAATGGGAATAGATGGATAAAAATGGTACCAACCAAACGGCTGTACGTGGAATAATGAAATTCGGTGATACATTCCTCTGATTGCATAGACAAGTAAAATTCACTGATTATTCAAAATTCGTACTTTTTGGGGTTAAAATAAAAAAGGGGGATAAAATAGTACCAATCAAATGACCGCAGTCATGAAATTCGGAGTATACATTCCTCTGACTGTGTAGACAAGTAAAATACACTGATTATTCAAAATTCGTACTTTTTGGGGTTAAAATTAAAAATGGGGATAAAATAGTATCAACCAAATGACCGCAGCTAGAGTCATGAAATTCGGAGTATACATTCCTTTGACTACGTAGACATGAACAATAAAAGGTTTTTTTTTCAAATTCGTACTTTCACGGGATACAATGGGTACGGAGGGATAAAAATGGTACCAACCAAACGGCTACACCTAGAATAATGAAATTCGGTGTATACATTCCTCTTATTGCGTAGACACATAAAATAGAAAGATTTTTCGAAATTCATACTTTTTGGAGTTAAAATGATAAAAGGGGATAAAAATAGTACCAATCAAATGACCGCAGCTAGAGTCATGAAATTCCTCTGACTGTGTAGACACGGAAAATAGACGAATTTTTCGAAATTCATACTTTTTGTGGTTAAAATGGAAAAAGGGGATGCAAATAGTACCAACCAAATGACCGCTGCTAGAGTCATGCAATAAACGAATTTTTCGAAATTCGCACTTTCAAGGGATACAATGGCACAGAGGGATAAAAATAGTACCAACTAAACGACTACAGCTAGAATGATGAAATTCTAATTGCGTAGAAACGTCAAGGGGGTATAAATGGTACTAACCAAATGGGCGCAGCTGGAATCATGAAATTCAGTGTATAAATTCCTCTGACTGCATAGACACGCAAAACAAAATGTTGTTTTTCCAAATTCGTACTTTTTCTTTTACGGCAAAAATTGGTTGAATCATGTAGTTAGGTGATTTTGCACTATGTACGTCTGATAATGGATTTGCAAATTTTGTACTTTTGAAATTAAAATAGAATGGAAATACAACCAACTGTAGCACCCACTATCTACCAATAGTTATGAAATACAATATAAGCTTTTTGAAAATATAAATATAAGAATATTTATTTTTTGAATTGACGTATTGGTAGCCTTGCCTTATAAGCGTGGTTTGAAGTAATTAAAATATTATATTTATTTATAGAATTATTTTTTTCAATATTTGTATTTGTTTTGGTTTGGCTATATTAAAAAATTTATATTTTCCTGTAATATTACTGCACTTCTACGAAAACGGAATGCAATCCTCTGTGGAATGCAATCCTCAACCTCTGTGGAATACTCCTACACTGAAATTGTATTCTTATTTTTAGTTGACAACACTTTACTGTAAAAATGTCAAACCGTGCTGTAATTAAGGAAATTTCAGCCAGGCCGAACATATATCCTTCTTTAGTTGATTTTTTTGGATTTCATACTTTTCCTTTTGAATTACCTAAGCTAAGTGATTGCTATTATGCTCCACTGTCCAGACGGCGGATAGTACCATAGCACCTTAAATGACTTTAGCGTTGGAATGGTCAAACAAGACCTTTTGATTATCTTTGATTACTATTAAAGGTTTTCAACGATTGTTGGTTGTTGTATTCGAAAAAGCATTGGACGTTGGACAACAACATAGAGCAACAGCAGCAGCAGGAACTGAGTTGTTATATGGACACCTGTGAGTATATTATTATTACACTTTGTGTCCAACGTACTTCGGCTAGCTAACCTGACGTATATTAAATATAAGTTGTGTGGAAAGGTATGATTGTACCTGGACTGGAGATTTGTTTCCTTTTCCTTGACCTTCTTTGGTATGTTGCGCTATGGATATGGTGTGGTGCCGTTTGTCTCTGCCCCGCTCTCTCCTCACATACAGGTGTTGACAATTTTAATAAATTGCATTTAACGGATTTTTTTCATGGGCTTCGTGTTTGGGAAATTATCAAAAATTATAATCTAAATATAAAATATGCTTTCTGTACAATAGGCGTTCGAGCATGTGAGGGTTCCAGGCAGTTTTCCATCTCTAACGGAAATGTCAATTGCAATTTCGGAGGGGGTTTCCTTTTGGTTGCACACAGTTTGTGTGTGTGTGAATGTTGAAGGTTTTTCCATGGCTGCTGCTTTCTGTCATTTGGACGTTGTGGCAATTAATTATGACGAACGTGTGCTGTTGTGCATAATGCCGACGGAAGAGATCATTATTATCGGGTCACACTTTAGGTGACAGGGTTTCTTGAAATTTTCATTTTACAATTACTAACATTTTTCATTTTGCTTATAATTAAGAGGGTGCTAAATATGCAGATGACGGTTTTAAGTAAAAGTACAGTGGGAATTAGGAATGGGGAAGGCGAAAAAGATTGTAGCAGAAAAAGTGCGGGCCTTGCTGGAGTGACTTTATTGCTTCACTTTATTTCGTATTCGATAAGGGCAGCAAGATGTTTCCCAAACATCTTTTTAGATACCCGGTGAATCATTAGCTTGTGAAATGAGAATTATTTCACGAAAAGCAAGACCAGTAACTTCCCACCACTTGGATCTGTTTAAATGATTAGCTTCATGAAATACCCCAATGAAATGAAATAATCTCCTAGTTAAAATTTAAATTATTTCCGAAAATATATTTTATTTATTTTTTTTCCGATTTTTTGGCGATTTTTCCAAGTTTTTTTTTGCGACCGGCTACTTTGCTTTCCTTGTGTACTTAAATTTTGAAAAATAAAATGCGGACCGTAATATCTCGAAACGCACGAAAACCATTTTTCACAGAACGCTGTTTTCCGTAATAGAGCTGAACAATTGTGTTGTGAGTCTTTCCGTTATTACTAGCTAAACGATACTGCACAAAAATGAAAAAGCTGTGATCTGTTAAAAAAAAAAATTAAAAATTAAAACAAATTGTACCGGTCAAGCGACAACAGAAACAGGTCGTACAGAAGCACACCAAAGGAATTTTTCGAATTTATTAATTTTAGGGGGCAAACAAACAACAAACAATTGGAGTCAGATCTTTAGTTGTATAGGCACATAAATAAAGTTATTTATCCAAATTCGTACTTCTAAGGGCTAAAATTGGAAAGATGGATACAAATTGGACCAATCAAATGGCTGAAGATGAATCATGAAAGGGACGAAAAGGCATAAAAATGATACTAACTAAACGAAAGCAGCTAGAATAATGGAATTAGAAGTATACGTCGCTCTGATTGCGTAGACGTGAAAAATATAGATATTTCGATATATCTATACTTTTAGTGTGAATATGGTGAAAGGGAATAGAAATAGTACCAGTCAAAGGGTTGAAGCCATCATCATAAAATATAAAGGTAAAATAACCTTCATTATACACTCCACGAGAGTATTCTGTCTTTGTGCATTTGTTTCTAACACCCAAAAGGAAGCTAGATAGACCCATTGTTAATTATAACGAACGACTTAGAATCACTTTTTGAATCGATTTAGCAATGTCCGTCTGTCTGTCCATCTATTCTTGTAATCACGATACAGGTCGCAATTGTAGAAACAACTGAAACGTCACACAACGACGTTTTTCGGGATAAGGACGAACGCTATTTAATTTGAAGAAAATCGGTTCAGATTTAGATATAGCCCCCATACGAATTTCACTCCCGTTTTATTTTTTTATATTTTCACCGAATTTACCTCAAAGTGAGCATAGCACGTTATACTCTAACTGGAAGAACTTATTGTGGAAGTTAGTCACTTCATACCATACACTATGGTCCCAAATCCATTTTTTTTTTGGCAGAAATTCAAAAAAAATAAAATTGGAAAGTGGTAAATGTGTATATATTTTCGTTATGGCAACACTCCAAGCAATCAAGAAAATATACTGGAGAAAATTAGGTGGCAACACCACAAGCCTGAATGTTACTTAAACTTTGCGGTTCAAAAAAGTGGGATTAATTTTGATATAAAGCAGTTTTACAAATTAATTAAAACCAAGACTTAAAATGAAAATAATAAAGTGACTATATTATGAAAATCGGCAAGAGTTATTAGTTGAAAAATTATATTTAACATTTTATGATTATTGTTGTCTTGTAAGTATTCATAGGTATTGTAATTTTGTGATTTGTAGAGAACATAATCTATAAATGTCGTGGACCAAAAGTTATATGTATGACTCAACTTGACTCAAAGTGTAAATGTGAAAGTGTTCCTCTGAGGTTGTAGTTTATGGTGGAATTAATATCTCGTCAGCATTTTTCGGCAAACTCCAAAAATTGTCATTTTATTTCGGAACAGTTTTTGATAAGCCATAGACATATATATGATTATATCTCTGAATTAGTATTGTGTACGAAACCCATCAATATTTTATTTAAAAGGCATTGAAAGTACCTTTAAAATGGTATACAACATCATTCACCTTTTTGTACACATGAATACATTTTACTTTATTTCTTGAAATAATAATTTAAATTGCAATTTAAAGTATACTATTTGTATGCTATATTTTGCTTTTATAATAATGTTTAAAAAACATATTTCGTCAAAATAAACAACTCTTCATTCTTTTAAGCTTTCATAAAATTTTGTTTTTGGTCACCCTGTACCAATACAGGCTGATAATTATGTTGGTTATATATTGAGTTTATATGGGAGGTGGTAGTGGGCGTGGTCCGATCGGCCCAATTTTATTTTTATTTTTTGCATATGATATGTCTAGCAAATGTGCAAAATTACAAGACTGTATGTTTATTTTTCGACTTTATGCCATAAAAAATGGATTTGGGACCAGTGTGCCATGTTTGGATATAGCATCGAAACAAATATTCTTCTCGATGTGACAAATTTGGCCAGGTCAAATTAGCATTTGATTAGGAAACATACAAAAACCCTTCCCGTTTTCACTTTTCTACCGAATTGAATTGTGTTCGTATAGAAAGTGGAGTGTATCATATAGTCGGCCCAGCCCGACTTTAGCCTTTCCTTACTTGTTTTTAGTTTTATTTTTACGATATACGCTCGAACAAAATTGGGAAATATTAAAAACTTACTTCCAAAGTACTGAGTCTGTAACGCAAACTGTAAGAAATTTACGTGGACTATTTTCGAGAAGAGATTGGCCTTCAGTTCAGTTTGTGTATCAATTTGTGAAGCGAGATCATAAAAATGGATCGTTATTGGACAAACGTTCTCGTCCAGTGCGTTCGATCGAAAACATTGCTGCCGTGGCTGAGAATGTCCAAGAACATTCATCTACATCAACATCGTTCTCAGAAACTGAACATTTCTCGCACTTCTTTGAGAAGAATTTTGCATATAAAGGGTGGTTAAATTTTAAGGGCCGATGTTGATTTTGAATAAAACGCAAAGCACGCAATCCTCTAAACGAAAGGAGCTAGTACGTTCAAATTTTCCATAAATGCGTGTTATAGTCGTAGATCCGTTGGGATTGAAACGAGACGAAATCGGCCCAAAGGGAAAAATTGTTCCCTCACAAGGACTAAAAAATACACATAATAATCCCTAGTATTTTAGCGTATTTAAACATGTTTTTTGAATATGTCTGTTTAGATTTGCTTGATATTTGGTATGCGCATTCCCATTATATTCCAAAAACGTGCACCATAAAGTGATTCTTATTTGTAGGGATTGAAATGGGGCAAAAAAGGGATAAAAATGGTACATATTAAACGACAACAGCTAGAAACGCGAAATTCGGTGTGTACATTCCTCTAATTGAGTAGATAGATAATATTAAATTGTTTTTTCCAAATTCGTACTTTTAACGGGTAAAATGGGAATAGAGGGATAAAAATGGTACCAAGCAAACGGCTGTACCTAGAACAATTGAAATTCGGTGTATACATTCCTCTGATTGTGTAAACGCGGAAAATAAACTGATTTTTTGAAATTCGTACTTTTTGGGGTCGAAATAGAAAAAGGGGGATAAAATAGTACCAACCAAATGACCGCAGCTAGAGTCATACAATTCGGAGTATACATTCCTTTGACTACGTAGACATGAAAAATAAAAGTTTTTTTTTTCCAAATTCGTACTTTCAAGGGATACAATGGGTACGGAAGGATAAAAGTGGTACCACCAAACGGCTACACCTGGAAAAATGAAATTCGGTATATACACTCCTTTGATTGCGTAGACACTTAAATAAACAGATTTTTCGAAATTTGTACTTTTTTTCCAAAATCGTAATTTTTCGTTTACGGCAAAAATTGGTTGAATCATGAAGTTAGGTTATATTGCACTATGTACGTCTGATAATGGATTTTTAAAATTTGTACTTTTGGAATTAAAATAGAATGGAAATACAACCAACTGTAGCACCCACTATCTACCAATATTTATGGCTTTGAAAATATTTTTTGAAAATATAAATATAAGAATATTTATTTTTTGAATTGACGTATTGGTAGCATTACCTTATAAGCGTGGTTTGAAATAATTAAAATATTATATTTATTTATAAAATTAATTTTTCAATATTTGTATTTGTTTTGGTTGGCTATATTAAAAAATTGTATTTTCCTGTAATATTACTGCACTTCTACAAAAACCGACAACCTCTGTGGAATGCAATCCATGGTGGAGGGTTCGGCCGGGCTGAACTTAACGCCGTTTTTACTTGTTTTTTTTTTTTTTTGATATAGCCCCAACATAATTGCCTTTCACAGTTTGACTGTTTTTTCAGAAAACACAGAACTTACTTGATTTTGGAAAAACTTGACACAACATTTTATATTTCACCTATAAATATGCATAGCTCCCATACAAATGTCCTTCCTGGCACATACACAAATTCTTCCCCATTTCACTTTGTTCACCGAATTGAAGTGTAGTTGGATAAAAAGTGGAGGGTATCATATGGTCGGCCTCGCACGGCTTTAGCCTTGCCTACTTGTTTTCTTTTAATGCTTATAATTTTTTGTCGATTATTATTTTTATTGATGATTATTTTTTGTCCCTGAAGGTAAAATCTAGGTACATCGTATCGTATTCGGTTAAAATACAAATTTTCGGGTAACTTGACATAAAGTACTTGTTAAGTGTTAAATAAGTGATAAAGGGAGAAATTGGAATATTAAAATTACGTTAATATGTGACAGTCAAAAACTTAAATGCCAAAAATGATATAGAAATTGTCCCATAATCTGACAGTCAACCCTATACATTCGTCTGGTTGCGTAGGCATGGAAAATCAAGAATATGTTCAATAAGCCTCTGATCTGCCAATAATACTGCAGAATGCACTTTATGTATATAATATCTCGTTTTAACTTTAGACTGTAATATTTTAGGGCCTCATTTAAATTCATCATGACAAATCCTGCCCAGTTTAGGCCTCCGCTTTTGGTCTGGCGTGATGCTTTCGCTTTTTATATCGGAAATCAACTTTGCTAAATTTGAATTGATTCGAAGGGGATGTAGGTCTTATATTATGGGGAATATATATATATAAGTACATGATGACATCACAGTACAATTTCTAATCATATTCCTTTTTTTGAAAACAAAGGAATATGATATGAATATTTCCATTTCCGGTGTAACGATTATTTCCGTTAACACCTGCCAATACATTGTTGTGAAGTATTTAACAAATGTAAATTGGCTCAGTCTGATCAGAATTGCTTTTCATTCAAAATCGTTGCTCGAAAGACCGTATTGTGGAAATACTAATAAATTCACGTTTATCATTCGAAATTAGCCATTAAAACGCCCTCTCAATTTCAATGGCTCACTAATAACAATACATGCCACCTTGGCTAAGAGTATCACATGACCATTATCGCACAGATCAAACATCCTTCTGGAAATGTGGGAAATATTGTAATTGGCCATTCGCTTAATTTTCATCTCAATTCTTTTCACAAAAATTCATGGGCGACTGATTGTTTGATGAAAATTTCCATTTCTATTTCATTTCAATATTATTATCATTATAATTATTCGTGTATCGGAAGTTTTATTTCATGTTTCGGCGGTGGCGTTCGTATCCATTTCGATGTTTTTGGCTGTGGCATATTCTTGTTATTCCGTTTATTCTGCTTTTAATTATTGGGTGTGTTCGGCTGGAGTGTTGCCGTTGTCTAGGTTTTCTGTACGAATTTTGTAGGCTCAGGCTCAGGCCCATACTTAATAATTAACGATCATAAATAATAATTTTTGTTTTCGCTGTCCGTTGTTAGTTTATGTTCAGTTGTTATTGTTTGTTGTCTAATTATAGAGTGGTGCGCACCGCCGCCGACGACGTCGTCGTTGTTGTCGAATGTGCGCTTGCGTTTGTTTTGCTTGTTCCTTTCGTATTCGGTTGGCTGCTCATTGCGTTTGCGTTAAATAGCTGCGCGAGTGCAGATGCTTTTCTTTCGGGGCACTGTAATTACTGGTGGGCCGGTGTTTTATTTTTTTCCAAATGAACAACGGCCACGACATTGGCTTTCTTTCTTTCGTTTTTGAATTTTTAAACACCCGTATGCAAAATTTTCCCGAAAAACTTGAATAGGTTTGTTTGTTGGGGAGAGAGTAGAAACAAATTTTAAATTAGGTGTGAGAATGTTGTGAAAGATCTTTGAGGGCAGAACTGTGGGTTTCATTTGAATCCAATGAAATTCCAAATGGAGTTTTGTCATTATTTTGACTACACTTATCAGCCGGTAATGTTTCAATGTTCTGGCTTATGGGGGTGGACTTGGAATTGTTGTTAACATGTACACGTTTTCCAAATTAAGTATTCTAATGACAGGGTCTACATTTTTACTGCAGCAATGCTTATTACATTGCATGAGGGAGCTGCAATAGGATTCTAATTTTCATTGAGGCGAAATTTGGAGAAAGAATTTAACACTGACAATTTAGAAGACAGAGTATGACTCTCATTTCACATCTCAGTATGACTGAGATGAGAAATTCCGTCCCTCGTGTACAGTTGGTTTTCAGTAAAATGTTGCTAGTTTGATATTTCGAAAAAATTCTTCGTCTTGATTTTTTTCAATTAATATATGGGTTAATAAATTCAAAAAAATTGACGACCAGTACCTTTCCAGTGAGCCCTCACAAATCGGACCAAAAATGTGGAAATTGTAGTGGATTTTTTTTAAATGCATAAAAATATCCCCTAAATCGCTATTTCGCTGATGGACAGTGATAAAGCCGAAATGTTTTGGGAGTACGCATTAAACAAACCAAAGATTAATTTTAGTCGGGAACCTCCAAGACTTTTTTGAAGACAGGTTATCATAAGTTGTTTTGATTATGCCTATTAAATATTTTTAAATTCTCTATAATCATGATCGTAACTGTTGTAGAGGAAGTGCCAGGATCTCCATCACGAAACTTGTGGGACATCTTTCTGACACTATTACCTAACTAAGAAAAGAATAATAATAAATAAATAAATATATATATATATATTCAATTTTTTTGTATTAAACTAGAAGCAATTTGCTAGAAATTGGCAAAAAAATAAATTTTTTCTCCTACCAGAAAAAAAGTTATGAATTTGTATACCCTCACTCTACACTGTAGATAGGGTATATATCATTTGGTACAGAAAAAATTGTAACGCATTGTGACATAAGACCATAAGTATGTTTGGACCAAATCCGCTTCACGACCTTTTAAGTTGTTTGAGCCATATCCGCATGTCCGTCTGTCTGGCTGGTGTACACGAAAACTCTCGAACGAACCTAAGGAATCAATTCAAACATTGCACATGGTGATATTTTTCCCAAACGTAGTTTAAGTTCGAAGATGTGCGAAATTTCTCAGCCACTACTACGTGAAATTAAAGCTGTTTGACTTCTATACAAATGATCGGAATACTGTGATATTTGATATTTGACAATGCTTTTACAGAAGTTACATTCACATGGAATATGGGCGATATTGCACACCCCCTCTGGTAAGTAGTCCAAATCATTTGCAATTTGATATTTGAGAATTGTTTTATAATTAATTTAAACCTAAAAAATATTTACGCTTTAGTCACGCCCCTTTTTGTACCTCCCACACAATTGTCTCTATCCTAAGTAATATTAAATCCTTCATAACTTCTATACTGGTGCATGGAATCCACTATGATATTTGATATTTGAACATGTTTTTACAATTGTTCTATAAACGTGGTAGCTGGGACCATGCGATACGATTATCCTAGTACCTTCCACACAAATTATCCTGCCTTGCCTTAAATTTAATTTCCTATAACTTCCGTATATATGTTCTCTGAGAGTGAGGGTCGGTTTAGCCGACTGAAGCTTACTTACTTGTTTCATTTCGATTTATATTCAAAATGAAATGCGAAGAGAGAAATAATATTTTCAATGGAAACTGAATTCAATTTTGTTAGGCCAATATTTAAGAAGGGCTATATAATCCGTCGATCGAGAAACGAGTTTCAATAGGATATATGTATGTAAAAAGGAAGGTTAGAAATAGAAATGTAGTAAAATACACATTTTAATTTTATTAATTCAGCTTGCAACAATCCTGGGTCATCAATAGCCACACCAATATTTATTAAGTAGGAATCAACTCTGCTGTTAGAATGGAATTTGCGATAAATGTGGATTTATACCAGACCTTAGGAACAATATCAGAGTATTCAGGTATAATTCCGGTTCTTTAATACACATTTATGTGTGTATGCTTTCTGTATACAAAACAGGTTTTAATGTTGTCCTCAATTGGTTAAGATTTCAAATTTGGTTAGGCGAAAATATAAACAAGTAAAAAAGGCGCTAAGTTCGGCCGGGCCGAACTTTATATACTCTCCACCATGGATTGCATTCCACAGAGGTTGTCGGTTTTCGTAGAAGTGCAGTATTATTACAGGAAATATAAATTTTTTAATATAGCCAAACAAAAACAAATACAAATATTGAAAAAATATTTTTGTAAAAAAATATAATATTTTAATTATTTCAAATCATTATTTATTTCAAATCAAAAACTAAATATTTTTATATTTATATTTTCAAAAATCTTAAATACCATAAATATTGGTAGATAGTGGGTGCTACAGTTGGTTGTATTTCCATTCTATTTTAATTCCAAAAGTACAAATTTTGAAAATCCATTATCAGACGTACATAGTGCAAAATAACCTAATTTCATGATTCAACCAATTTTTGCCGTAAGAGAAAAAGTTCGTATTTGGAAAAAAAACCTTCTATTTTGCGTGTATATGCAGTCAGAGGAATGTATACTCCGAATTTCATCACTCTAGCAGCTGTCATTTCATTTGTACTATTAGTATCCACTTTTTTCATTTTAACCCCAAAAGATACGAATTTCGAAAAATTCGTCTATTTTCCGTGTCTACGCAGTCAGGGGAATGTATACTCCGAATTTCATCACTCTAGCTGCTGTCATTTCATTTGTACTATTAGTATCCACTTTTTTCATTTTAACCCCAAAAAGTACGAATTTCGAAAAATTATTTTAAGTGTCTACGCAATCAGAGGAATGTACACACAGAATTTCATTACTCCAGGTATAGCCGTTTGGTTGTTACCATTTTTATCCCTCCGTACCCATTGTATCCCTTGAAAGTACGAATTTGAAAAAAAACTTAATTTTTTATGTCTACGTAGTCAAGGGAATGCATACTCCGAATTTCATGACTCTAGCTGTAATAGCCATTTGGTTGGTAATATTTTTATTCCCTAAAAAGTTCGAATTTGGAAAAATCAGTTTATTTTACGTGTCTACACAGTCAGAGGAATGTATACTCCGAATTTCATGACTCTAGCTGTGGTCATTTGGTTGGTACTATTTTTATCCCCTTTTTTTTCATTTTAACTCCAAAAAGTACGAATTTTGAAAAATCCGTGTATTTTACTTGTCTATGCAATCAGAGGAATGTATACACCGAATTTCATTATTCTAGGTACAGCCGTTTTGTTGGTACCATTTTTATCCCTCTATTCCTACTTTACCCGTTAAAAGTAGGAATTTGGAAAAAAATACTTTTATATTATATATCTACTCAATTAGAGGAATGTACACACCGAATTTTGTGTGTCTAGCTGTTGTCGTTTAATATGTATCATTTTTATCCCTTTTTTGCCCTTTTCACCCCCTACTAATAGGAATCACTTTATGGTGCACGTTTTTGATATAAGGGAATGCACATACCAAATATCAAGTAAATATAAACAGACATATTCAAAAAACATGCTTAAATACGCTAAAATATTAGGGATTATTATGGGTATTTTTAGTCCTTGTGAGGGAAAAAGTTTTCCCTTTGGGACGCTTTCGCCCCGTTTCTATCCCAACTGATCTACGACTATAAGACGCATTTATGCAAAATTTGAACGTTCTAGCTCCTTTCGTTTAGGGTCTAGCGTGCTTTCAACAGACGGACAAGGCTAGATCATCTTAGAATTTTATGACGATCAAGAATATATATATTTTATAGGGTCTCAGGTCGATATTTCAAGGTGTTACAAACGGAAAGTTAGTATACCCCCATCCTGGTGGTGGAGGGTATAAAAATGGATCTTAGCGGACGATTCCCATAGGCATAAACTCATAAAAACTAAATCATCGGCGTTTCACTTAGAGTGCCGAACGAAGCTATTTGACGTCCTACTTCTCCTTCTTCTCCTGCTGATTTGTTAAAATTTTCAATTTTGTTAACAGTTCTCTGATTACATATTCAATTTCCTTCACTCAATCCAGTCCCTCGAGTTAATTTTTAAAACAAGTTGACCAATCTTCACTAATTCCATATTTTATTGTTCCAGGATCCTATTATATTATGACAGGAAAATGTTTTTACTTTTAAAAAAGATATTTTAAGATTTTCTAAACGTTTTTGTACAACATTTAGCTTTTGAATTTGACTGTTCAGCTGTATTTCCCCTGGTCTTTTAAAATTCACAATCACAGGGGTGTGTGAAAACTACGTTGTTACAGGAAAACTATTTCCCAAATTTCTTCCTAAATATTATCTGTTTTTCTTTTTGTTCACAATCTAGATTGTTCCTTGCCAAATTCTCAATAGCGGAAATCTCCAAAGGAATTTCTGATAACAATCTGTTGTTATTGTATTCTCTTCCTCCAAAGTTAAGTATGCACTTAAAAAATACAATACGCAGCAGGCATAACAAGTCATGCGTGTCAATCTTAAGATCAGATGCTTGTTGGGCGTTTGGCAACATCGATCAAACACGACTAAATATCACAGTGACCGCTTTGATCCTTCATCCCTCAAACCAGAACAAAAAACTCAAACATCAAAGGCCGGAAATTTTAAATAAAACTTGGCATCGCGATAGATCTATCCCTAATACATATCAACTATTTTCCTAAAGAATCAAAACTTGCAAATGTCCTTTGAGATCCATTTTCTTTTGATATCACTATTTGCTAGCGCCGCCTTGTGATCAGTAATTTGGATATCGGCCATTTAAATGACAGCACTCATTTGTGGGAAAATCGCAAAAATACCTAATGCAGATAATTTCAATATGAACCAAGACTGCCTGGATTGTCTATCTGGCCAGCCTAGATAGATTAGAATCATTGATGCCTTTTTTTATATTCCTCATTTCCATTCAATCCACCAACAAGATATGTGATTGTTTAATAGTCATCTTGTTATTGCGATGACTGCCATTAAAAAAGTATTTCCCAAAAGGCAACCATTGTTGAGATCCTCTATTTCTTGGGAATGGGAATGAAAATCAAATGCTACCCATATCTGATGATCGCTAGTTAAAAATCAACCTTTTTACTTCGGCCGACTTAAGACAAAACTCAATCTTTCCAATTAATAACAGCAACACCGCCGACAAGATCTTGTTTTCAACAAAAGCGAATCTTAAATTACTTAAGGAACAAGGTGAGCCGTCGCAGCAGCGGCAGCAGCAGCAGCACACATCAATCTCCAGTCCCAGTATAAGGCGATGCCAATGATACCGGTGATTCTACCCATGAAGATGACGATGCCCATGCCGATGACGGTGATGAACCTTAACACAGATATGGCATTAAAAGCAGTCCAAAGTACAGGCCATTAAAAGGTAATTTAAAAATTGCATCCACATGAGTTACGAGAGCAACAACAGCAGCAGCAGCGTGGAAGAAAAAATTGAAGCTAAAACTAAAAGTTAAATAAAAATCAGGGGAAGAGCGAGAACAGATCATCGGCCACAACAATGAAAAGCAAAAACAGATCGACAGCATACACAACATAGCAACATACATATTATTCGAGTTCACATACACAAGCATGCGCATGTGCAGGCGCACTAATGCTGCACAAAATGCTGAAACAAAGAGTGCACATGCGCACCGCACATTTAAACCTGCACTCGACACAAATTGTTGCCCAACACTTATATGAGGGTGTATCGACAATGAATCAATTCAATTTTATTTTATCGGGGGTATAGTCCTGGGTCAAGATCTCTTTGGATATATATTTTATAGGAAGAAAATTTATTTACAAATGACAAGAATACATTTATTACATGGCTGCCCACCAGGGAAGGGAGTTTTCGATTTTGTTGTGATATAGAACCCCTATTTTTTCGGAAAAAATTCATGAGTTTTCATAAAAAATAGGTAAAGGTATGGGGCTACCCTAAGGGTTGCAGGTGGAGGGTAGGTGTGTTCTGAGAAAATATTGGGAGCTTGTCATACATTTGACTCCACAAATTTTTTAAAAGTGTAGTTTTTGTATGTGAGCCCCATTATGGAGTGGCGATATGTTTGAGAGAAATGCTGGGGAATGAATGTTGTTCGAATAATCAAAAAATCATTATTTTCGAATAACAAATAATTCGAATAAATTGATCCAAAAATCGATTAATCGATATTATAAGTTTAGCATAAAAATACTGAAGTTAATATTGTAAATTTAAGTAGAATCATCCGTTGGCTTTATTTGCCGATGTTCTATATTTAACCACGGAATTGTGGATAAACTTTTTTGGATATGTCCATCCATAATAAAAACACTCTAAATGAATTAAATCATACATTTGAATGAAATCCAGAATTCTTCATGAATGCAATATATACGCTTAGATTATTATTAATAATTGCTATTATTAAAATACTCTAAAATGCAATTAGATATTTCCATCGACTACATACAAATTGTGCTTTCAACTTATTCTGAATTTCGAATTAAAACCTAAGTATATAAGTATTATAATATATATTAGAATATTTCATAAATATTATATTACACAGATGTAGAGCCAATATAGATTAATTCAAACCTACACTAAAAGAGTTTTCCTTCATAATATTTATGAAGCGATTTCATAAATTTAGTTAATTTTTTCTTAATATGTATGAAAAATTCATAAATAAAATGATATGTTTCGTACTATTTTTCATAAATATTTTATATTTCATAAAACAAAATTGTTAAATTAGTTACTCTTAGGTTCATAAGAACAAAGAAAGATTTCATAGTATTGTAGAAACAATTCTTAAACATTATGAAATATTTCAAAACCAATAAAATATGTGTGTTATAAAATGTCTTCATAAATATAATGAAGGATTTCATAGTTTTTATGAAATATTTCATAACATATAATTACGTTTTTAGTGTGTCGACATTATTCGGTTGAATGCTAGCAATTCTCATTTGTCCTCTCTTAACTCTGACATAAGTATTTGCACTGATTTTGGCCAAAGACATACTCGTTCCAAAGACTCTCGCAATGATGGTGTGTACTGATTGTTTTGTTTACATTGTATATAACATCAGTATAAAGTATTAATATTTATGAAAACTTTTCATAAAATTAATGAAGTTTCTTCATAAAATCTTTGAACATTTTCATAAATCATATTATGAAAAATAATGAACTTGTATGACAAAACTATATCGAATGAATGATTTTTGTACGGAAACAGAGTAGTTTTCGCCGGCCTCAAGTCAGCACCAAATCTTTTGTGGATTTATTATCACCGGGTGGATCTTCGACAATTTTTTGTGTTAACATAGCAAAATTGCGCTTTTCGGTCAAAACTGGCGCCCAACGTTTGATAATAAAGTTTTCTTTGCGTTCAATGGTGTGGCTCGATATGATGATTTAGCATTAGTGACTGGATAATAAACGACAGATTTGGTGGAAGCTATACCTACACAAACTGGAAACTCCTTAGAAGAGATTACACTAGCTTAGAACCAATTCGTCGAAGGGTTGGACACATTTTTTTACAAATTGTTTATTAAAATTTCAATTTTCGTCCAAGGCACCTCTAATACTTTTACTATAATTAAGAAACATAACCCAGCAAAAAATTGAAGTACTTCCGTATGAAGTATATTTTAACCGCAACTCAAAATACAAAAGTGCATTTTCCCTCTTTTGAGGAAGTTATTTTAAACAACTTCCATAAAAGTAAATAATATGTTATTATCCTGTAATATTTTACGAATAGCATATTCAAAAGTGAATAGGAACTAATTTTTAGTATGGGGTCAGAGGTAAGGGGTCCGCTTTGCACGCAGAAGGTTTTTTTATTACTTTTATAAAGAAACAATGTTTATATTTTAATACTTTTAACAATTTAAAAAATGTTTGCATACACAATTACACATTTATTGCTTTATAAATGTACTTCAAATATTTAAATTTTTATTAATTACTAATACTACTTAATATCAGTAAAATTGAGTAGTGTTAATTTATTTAATGATTATTTAATTTAATATTAATTTGCGTTATATATTATTTTATACTAACTAAATATTTTGTTAAGTTTCCTAGTGTCAAAATGATTTGCTTTAGTTTTTCGGCACTCAACACAGAGGATAGCTCAGATGGTTAGAGTGCCGTTGTAGCAACCAGAAGGTTCGCTGTTTTACCCCCGGTAGCGGCGGATTTTTTAAAACAAAAATGGAAACTAGTGAAAAGGTGGCTTCTTTGCAACACTTTAAAATAACTTTTAAGTCTTTCGAAATAAGGGACATCGCTCCTATGACAACTCCATATACGCAAACTCCTGTTTTATAGCGAACACATGAATATGGAAAAGTAGTGACTAACATTGAATTAAATTTTTCTTGCTATTTAACCTTTATTTATTATGTTTTAATGAGTTGAGCAATTATTCGATTAATCGAATATCTATTCAGGCGTTTATTCGATTAATTGGAAATTCTTTGTTTTCGAATAAACGATCGAATATCTTAAAAGTGCGAATAATGGGATACCCTAATTATAATGTTTTACTACTTAAATAAAGAATAAGAATTATGTATTTTTACCCCCTTTCCCTCACCTTTGATCCAGATGAGCGCCCAAATATATATAAAGAAATATAAAATTATAATTATATTAAAACAACGCTTATAAGGCAGGGTACCAATATATTTATGTTATGTCCAAATAATTCTTCAAGTCTAATCAAAAAGTAAATATAAGGCACTAATCTTCAAAAATGCTTATATGCCATAAATATTGGGAGATCGTGGATGCATTCTCAGCTACAGCCCTTTGGTAGGTTATATTTCCACCCTATTTTAATTCCAAAAGTAAAATTTTGAAATTCATTATTCTACCCATATTTGTCGTCTATGTGTGTCTACGCAATCAGAGGAATGTATACTCCGAATTTCATGACTCTAGCTGCGGACATTTGGTTGCTACCATTTATATACCCTTTTCCCATTTTACCCCCAATAAAAGTACGACTTTCGAAATCTCTTTATTTTACGTGTCTACGGATGTTCACACCAAATTTCATCATTCTAGATGTAGCTGTTTACTTAGCACCATTTTTATCCCACTGTTCCCATTGTATCCCTTGAATGTACGAATTTGGAAAACCTTTCTATTTTTCGTTTCTACGCAGTCTGAGGAATGCCATTTGATTGGTAAAATATTTATCCCCTTTTCTATTTTACCCAGTAAAAGGACGCATTTCGATAAATCCCTTTACGTGTTTACTCGATCAGAGGAAGGTATACATCGAATTTTATCATTCTAGCTGCAGTCGTTTATTTGGTACCATTTTTATCCCTCTGTTCCCAGTTTACCCCTTAATAGTACGAATTTCGTAAACATACTTTTTTATAATGTATCCACTCAATTAGAGGAATGTACACACCTAATATCGTGTCTCTAGCCGTTGTCGTTCTATAGGTACCATTTTTATCCCGCTCGCCCCTTAAAAGTACAAATTTCGAAAAACCCATTTATGTTGCAAGTCTACGTTGTCAGTGGAATTAACACACCAAATTTCACGACTATAGCTGCGATACCTTAGTTGGTACCATTTTTATCCCTTTTGGTCCCGATCACCCCTTTTAAATACAAATTTCGAAAAATCCATTAATTTTGCAAGACTACATTGTGAGATAAATGTAAATATAAATGTTCACGAATATGGATGCATTACTTAAATTGGTAGCAATTTTAACCCCTTTTTGTCTCATTCATTCCTTGAAAGTACAAATTTCGAAAAATCACTATAGTTCATCTGCATTGTCAGTGCACTCACACTCCCAATTTCATATTTCTAGTAACTGCCGTTTACTCAAGACGAAGATTCGTTTTTAATCCCTTTTTGTTCCATTTTACCCCTTAAAAGTAAGAATTTCGTAAAAAGTCATATTTGGGAACTACTCTGAAAATTTCGTGACCCTTCAGCCGTTTGGCCTGGGCGCTGGCCAATGATAAGTCTGTCATTCAGTAACGCAACTCTTATATATATAGATATACATATATATACATACATATATATATTTAAGGATTATATTAATATTTATTTTTCCTCCGTTATACCCTAATATACGACTACCACTTATTGGCCAGTTTGTTGTTGTTTGAAGGGAAAAGTGTGGAAAAGAATTACGATTTTATGCGCCTGTGGTAACGCTGGTATTACACACTTGAAAAATTTTTAATTAACGATCTAAAAGATCGCGTCAGACAAGCGAATGTACTTAAACACAGCTTACCACACACATACATACATACACATGCTCTCGCATACAAACGCGCGCGCAGAACTTACACATGTGCTCGCTGGCTGCATTCATCACTCGTACGACTCGTAGTAAGTATGTATGGCTGGCTGTCTGAGCATGTGCAATACAACATTCACTGCTGCTGCAACCAACGACGACAACAACAATAAACCAGTTAACATAAACAGATCATCAGGTAACCCAAACCCAAAGCAAAAAGCAAAAAAAAAGAAACAAAACTTACTTACTTACGATACTTTTGGTAACAATGTCTTCAGCTGGTTTGGCAACCAATGTGGCTGCGACATTAGAAGTCCGGCCGGACCACTGAGGCATCAAAATTTAGAGAAAGACTATAAGAAGAAGGAGGCAAGGTGAGTTTTACCTTTTGGTGATGTTGGTGCTGGTGGTGGTAATAAAACAGCCAAGTGTTGTTATCAATTCGATCATCAAAGCATCATTATCTTCACATTACTGACCACACCATTTTTAGTCAAAAAGAAAAAACAATGCCAGAATAAAACCTAACAATGTTTCTCTTTCGTTTTTTGTTTCGTTTCGTCGCTCTGATGATGGAGCGCTATCAGACATTAGGGAGCGCTATCGTACAAGGATTTCTGCACTGATTGCGAGCTACTTCGGTCTTGTGGATGCCTGCTGCAGTTTGTAACAACAAGGATTGCCAGTTGGTTTTAAACTTGGTCAATGTGGTCTGCACACACTAAAGTTTTTTGTTTAACTCTTATAAACAAATTATTAAATTATTGCAATATACTAATTCTATGTGCAAAGGAAAAGCAAATTCTTTGGGTTCTCCGATTTCAAAATGTCATTTTTTCCCTATTTTCAAAACTATTAAATTGTAGATACTAGGGTGGATCATTCAGGTTTGACGAAGTCTTTCGCAGGGTAGAAATCATGATAGTGCTAGTGAGCAGCCAAGTAATAAATGTCTCCATGCCATTTGTAAATAAATTTTCATTCTATAAAATATATATGCCAAATGGTCTTGAGCCGGGAGAATATCCCAGTTCAAATCAATTCAAAAAACATTAAATTGTAGACACTGGTGTGTCTACAGGAGTTATGTCATAAAAATTCATAACATTTTTGTGATAGAAGGCAAAAACATAAAATTTTTGCCGAATTTATAGTAAATTACTTTTAGTTTTATAAAAAACTATCAAATCTTAAAAATATATATTTTTAATTCTTTTCTTATTTTTTTAAGAATCTATTCGGTTTTTTAAAAATCGAATCCGTAAGATTGTTGAATGAATTCCTGGTACTTACTCTACAAACGTGATTTCAGTCGAAATTAAAAATATTTATTGGAATAAATCAAATAACTTACTTTAATCTGGTTTAAAAAAATTGAATGTTCCCGACTAAAATTTATCTTTAATTTGTTAAATGTGGGTCCCAAAATATTTCGGTTTTATCACTGTCCATTCGTTAGTAGTCTAGTTTTGTTCATGATTCTTATCATTTTTATCAAATCCGCTATTACTTTTATATTTTTTTCCAATTTGTGTTTCGAATATCTCATCCCATTTCTTTTGAAAATTTTCGAACTCAAAGGTTTAGAATTGAAGTCAAAAATGAAACATCAAGAAATTAGTTTAATTAGTTTTTGCTGAGAGTATTCCACAATTAGTTTTACTTAAAATTAATATTTTGGTTTAGAAATTGCTGACTAAATAGGGAATATTTGTGGCAGAATTGTTTCGGAAACCCAGAAAACACAAAACAAAAAAGCCATATCTTCCGCGAAAATGGAAATTTTTCAGAAATATCCAAATTACATTCTTAGAACACTCAAGTCCCTAAATTACTTTTGGAAATGTCTTTTTTAATTTTCTCCGAAGAAATGTCAAATTGACATTGATAAAGATAGTAGCTAGAGGGTTAAGATCTGCCACAAAAATGATCCACATGTAATTCCACAATACACTTCTGACAACATCTCTCAGATATTAACTTATAACATTTTGTTCATTTATAATAATTCTCCCTTCGACCAAAAATGAAAATTTTGACCCACTTTAAAAAGAAACTCAGACCAGTTGGACAATAAGTTTTTTCTGTAAAAATGGTCTGCTTAACATGCGCTTTCAGAATTATATGGAAACTATTTTGTTCCCATTTTGAAAATATAAGTTCTAAATTTTCACGCAATTTATATTTGTAAAAGATCTATTTGTCGACGCAAGAGAATTTCTTTAAAAATCTTGTAAAATGCCCCTTGACAAAAAAACAGCAGCATATTTTGTTTAATTTTCTATAAATCTGGCATCTCAACAAAGAAAAAAGGTCTATTTGATAAATCTACTCTCAAAAAATTTGTTAGTAAAAGAAAAAGCTGATTTTCTTTTGAAAATAGGCAGCAGATGGTCCCCGTTAAAATAGAAAACAGTTGTTTACTGTTTTTTGGAACAAAATTATATTCATATAATGGAAGGAAAAGTACATCATGAAAGAAAAAGCGTTATATTTTATTTTTTAATTAAAAATGCCCTTTCTTCCCAATAAGCATCAATATCATAGCAGTATTTAACCAAAATAAGCATACAAATAATTCGTAAAAGAGTTAACACTCGTACATATAATATCGATTATCGCGAAAACTAAATAATGCTGCAATTTTGCTATAAAATATAAGTTTTATACAAAATTAACGATTATAATGATCATTTCTAACGTATCGTATCAATATGTGTATCTTCGGAAAGGTTCTCGATATATATAAACTATCAAACGGGGCCGAATACATTAACCTACTGCAAGCCAATTTAACATACAAACTATATTTGCAGAAATAAATTTATAACACGTAACTTATTCCCAGCAAAATAGAGCAAAAAGTGAAAAAGATGTCCATCTTGTGATTCGGAAGTAGTGAAATTGGAATCTTCACCAATGAATTTAACATGGAGTAGTCATAGGAGGGATGTCCTTTATTTTGAAAGACTTAAAAGTTATTTTAAAGTGTTGTAAAGGAACCACTTTTTCACTTGTTTCCATTTCTGTTTTAAAAGAAACCGTTAACTTCTGCCCCGGTAGCGGTAACATGTTGCTACTACGGTACTCTAACCATCTCAGCTATCCTCTGTTGTGTGTGCTGAATAACTAAAACAAATCATTTAGTTCGGTAGAACTTAGTAAACATAACGAAATATTTATTTAATATCGCAAATAATATAAGAAATAGTAAATTAATTTTGACACTTCTTATTTTTACTGATATTATGTAGTATTAATAATTACTAAAAAGAAGTATTGCTGGGTGACTATACCTGCATATACACATACTTACATATGCAACTCAATGAGATGCTTGTAAGATGGCATGTGTACTTTATTACTTGGTGCGATTTTTTAAACGCAAATTCGGCAAGTGGGTTGTGCTTCTCGTTCGTTTGTGAGAATCATCTACTTATAGAGGCCGGGCTTGATGTTGAATAGTCGCTGCGAAGCCACTTGAAAAGACTTTTGACATGGTCGAAATCATGATCGTGGTAGTCTGCAGCCAAGTAATAAATGTCACCATGCCATTTGTAAATAAATTTGCATTCTATTAAATATAGATGCAAAATGGTCTTGAGCCAGGTTAATATCCCAGTTCAAATCATTTTACAAAAATCTAAAAAAATGTTTGTGCTTTTTAAAAATAGAATAAACAAGTAAGGAAAGGCTAAAGTCTGGCGGAGCCGACTATATGATACACTCCACTTACTATCCAAATACAATTCAATTCAGTAAAAAATTGAAAAGGGGAAGGATTTTTGTATGATTCCTAATCTTAGGCTAATATGATCTGACTCAATTTGACAAATCGAGAAGAAAATGTGTATCGGGGATATATCCAAACATGGAATGATGTTACCCACTTAGACAATAGGTTCCTCCAATTCAAGTATAACGTCCAATACTCAATTTGAAGAAATTCTCCATTTTCAGTATAGATGTTTCAAGTGAAAACATAAAATAGTTTGCCAAATTTGAAGAAGATCTGTTAAAATATGTAGTTTCTAGAGCAGAAAAAGTAAAATCGGGCGCGAAATTTGACTGAGAGCTATATATAAATCTGAACCGATCTGACCTATTTTCACCACAGGTATTCCTAGTTTAAATATAATATGTTTTGCCAAATTAGAAAACCATCTGATAAAATAAGTGGTTTCTAGATCGGAAAAAATCAAATTGGGAGCGAAATTTGTATGGGAGCTATATATAAATCTAAACCGCTCTGACTCATCTTCACCATGGGTGTTTCTAGTGGAAACATAAGATATTTTGCAAAAGTTGAAGAAGATCTGTTGGGAGTCAAATTGGGAGCGAAATTTGAATGGGAGCTATATATAAATCTGAACCGATCTGACCCATTTTCACCATGAAATTTGCGAAATTTGAAGAAAATATGTTGTATCTAGCGTGAAAAGAGTCAAATCGGGAGTGAAATTCGTATGGGGGCTATATCTAAATCTGAACCGATTTTCTGCTTGTAGATCAAGGACTCCAAAAATTAAAAATATCCTTAATCCTGAACACCCTTGTTTTTCAAAGTAATTTTCTATTTTAGCAAGGCAAAGTTGTAGTTTTTATGGTATTCGCACATGCCATTTTGGGAAAAATAGATGTAGGAAGAAATGTGATGCTAGGGTTTGATAGCCCTATATACTTAAACGCTAAAAATATTAAAAAATCGCAAATTAATATTTTGACAGTGAATCCACATACTCCACAGAGCAAAACAATTGTTAGAAATGGACGTCTGGACTTAAGGCTTCAGTGCACTGAATCCTATAACATCAAAATTATCCCAGCAATTGGCATTTTGAGATGAAATAACCGAAATGTTAACAAAAAATTGTTTTTGCCCATAATGAGTAGATTACATCGTCTCCTCAGTATATATATAGTCTGTTCAAGTTCTAGTTCCATAAAGTGTGTTAAAAGTCATTGCAAAACATAACGTTTAATTTCTAATTCAAACATGCTCATCCTTAAAGGATGCATAGAAAATAACAACAACAATCCCAAACGAATTTTATCACGACCCAGAATATATATACTGAATATTTCTAGGTGTTACAAACGGAATGACAAAGTGAATATACCCCCATCTTTAGGTGGAGGGTATACAAATCCTTACTACCGAACTATATATGTGTTCAAGTATAAGGATGTGTTTCCAGCAATTATTTTCAAGATGTTTATGAAATCGAAACGTGAAATTTTAATATATTTTTCCAAACATTTCCACCGTATGTCTTGAAAGAAAATAAAGCAATAAAATTTGAAAGGACCATTTCGACTTTTTGGTTACACTTCCTAAAACCTCACAATTTTTTAGGTTGTTCAAAGTGTAGGTTGTCTATATAGCGTTACGAAACTAGCAATAACAATAAATTGCTGAATAATTATATCTTACAAGAATGCCACGTATTTTTAATCGCGAACTCGATCAGAAAATGAAGATCTAAGTACACAGTTTTGCTACAGTTGTTCTCTACTTTCAGAAATTTATAGATATTTTCATGGTCCATCAATTTTGTTCATACAATTTTCATTTTGCAATTCTGAATTATTTTATACATATATTATATATACAAGTGCAAGATTTAAGGCATTTGAAATTCGTATTTGCCCCAGGTTTCATACAAATTGTTGCCTTTAAGTATGTGTCCGCCGGAATACAGTTTAAACGAAGACAAGACAGTTCATCAGTTACCAAACATGTTTTGTTCATTTGCTGTTAAGGCATGAAAGTGCAACAACATGTATTACCTTATTTTTGTTCACGTACCAACGGCAACAGCAACAACAAGTACAAAAAGACAAGATATATATACCCACCTATATACCATATCAAGATCGCTAAGTGACGATCATATGTTTGCACCAATGCCTCGCAATGTGGCCGCCAGTGCGAGTGCGCATGTGTAGCGTGGTATGTGTCCAAGGTTCGTCTCTCGCTGGAATGAGTGACGGAGTTAGTGTATGAATGACTGACCAGCCAGCCATCCAGCCGGAATTAACACGTGAACACGATGCACACCTCTTTGGTTCATCTTTTTTTCTTTGTCGCTGTTCTGCCATCACTTCTTTGGGGGCTGCTGCATCGCTGGCATTGCTTCGCTGCGAACAACGGAGGCATTGCAACCTCTACTTAAATTTGGTGTTATGAAAACTAAATAAGTCGATTTACCATCACTCCAGTCCAGGCAGACATGCCTGGCCCGCAAAGGCCCGTGTACATTGTTGTTGGAAAACGCACTGCACGATTACAACATTGTGGCAAGAAGAGGCACAGTGGTTCCAAGTGCGACACAAAAATCCATAATTTTACCAAATAAGTTGTGAAATTTGCTAAAATATTTTGCGAAAGGAAATTGATTATCCCAATTGATGAGATTATTTCGATATGGCAGCACTCAGATAGATGATAGGTAACACGAGGCCTCATTGTAATAGAGGGGTGAAGTATAGGAAGAGAAACCCTCGTGAAACCCTCGACTTTATATATCAGAATAATACTTCAAGTGTATTAAACAACTATTAATTGGGGGGACATCTTCAGTCCTTGTTTGGGAAAAACTATATCCTTCTCATCAATTTTATCAATTTGCAGTTCCAAATTGTGAACTTTTATTGGGAAGATCAGTATTGCGAGAACATTTTTAATAGCTCACATGTAATGGGCTGTTCCAGCTCCATTTCTGTCTGTTTGGCTTAGTCTAAAAGCAAAGTTGTCGGATATGGAGTGAGTATAGTTTGTGCACAGGAGACGTTCATAGTTCTTATTATTTACATTGAAACGTCAGAGAAGTAATGAAATCATTTATTTCCTAAATCTCATGAAGATACTCTGTAACAGGAAGGTGCTAAGTATTTCCTTGCCGCTGAAGGGAGTTGTTGAAGGTGTGATTTAAGGGCCAGTTTCAAACTCTCCGAAATAGGAAGCAATTATGGTTGATTTAAAATGAATCCTCATTAGATCTTTAATTTTGAAATGTGTTCCTGCTTATTACCACATCCTGTTTGATTCGAACCCCCTGTGTGCAGCCGCTTGCCAGAAACAAGTAGTAGTGGCAGTAGTGTGGCCGCCGCAGCCGCCGTTGTATGCAACTCTGACGTTTACCCGTCAAGGCGTCAGGGTAATTTAGCTTGAAATTAGCAAACACCACTACACACACTTGTGTCGAACGCAAAGAACTCGGTTCGCAGTCACGGCTAGAATGAGGACTTTCGTGCGCTGGGCCAGAGGAGCTGTGCTGTGGTACACTGGTGCCCGCGAGGAGTGTTTATTAGTTTTGGCTGAATTCGAAGTTGTTGTGGTTAAACCAGTTTAGTGATTTTATTTTTAAACCATCACTTGGGCTGCGTTTTTTCTCATTTGTTTGTCTGTTGTTGTTGTTGTGGTCAGTAACAATGTTGTTGCTGGTTGCCGCAGCAAAACTGAGAAAATAAGAATAAGAAAAATGTATAATGCCACCTTGAAAAATAGTTGAGTTTATACGGAATTGGTACTCATGCCGCTGACGACGATGATGGCAGCGATGATGACGATTACAGCGAACAATGACGGTGGTGGTGGTCAAACTAAACGCCACTTGTTGGCGAATTTTTGCCTGCCGGCGAAGGGATGCCATATGTTGAGGGATATTACGTATATCAGGGAAAATTATGATTATCAAATGGTCACTATATATTATAAGCTCTTCAAAATGCTGCAAAAAATCGTATTTCTTTAAATAATTAATTGCCTATCACAACACTGTCAGACAGTCCATATTACACTTGAACCAAATGGTATACATCGGAAACTATAGGTGAAATGGAGTTAATTGGCGTTTTTAGTTTTTTATTTTCTCATCTTGTTGCCCCTTAAAAGGACTACAAAGTTCCAAAGGATATAATTTTTCAAATATTATTTTTAATACTTAGTCCATCCCTATGACACCGGTATAAATGCCAAATCAAAGAAGAGAATGTGTGCTAAAATAATTCAAATTTCAAACTTCTATCTGTATTAGTTTAGTATTAACAATCATTTAAAATTGTGTCTCTTAAAAAGCAAGGCATGAATAAACTAGAAAAACTAAGGGATAAACTTAGAATAGATGTTAATGCTGAACAAATATAGATAGAGACATGCTACTTTAAGTATTTTTAATAGACATTCTACTCTTTAATTTGACACTAATGTCGTTATTATAGGGCGCGAACAAGTAAATAAAATAATTTGAAGTCCTGGCCCAAGACCATTTTGCATCTATATTTAATAGAATGCAAAATTTATTTACAAATGGCATGGTGATATTTATTTCATGGCTGCAGACTACCACGATCATGATTTCGACCATGTCAAAAGTCTTTTCAAGTGAAAAATCGCACCAAGTAATACAATTTTATCTTTGGAAATTTGTAGTCCTGTGAATGGGAAACGGGATCAGGAAATGAAAAACTAAAAACGCCAAGTAACTCCATTTTGCCTATAGTTTCATACGCATATCACCCGGTCCAAGTGTAGCGACTTTTTTAAAAATTGTTGTAAGATGTTATCATTATTTATTTGTTTTTCTTTATATTTCGTCTCTACTCAGTCAGAGCAATACACACGCCGAATAACACTATTCTGACTGCAGCCGTTTGGTTGGTACTATTTTTATCCCCTTGCGCGTCACTTTCTCCTTAAAAGTACATATTTAAAAAAATTCCTTTGCGTCAATGTATATACCGAATTACATGATTTAAACTTCACCAGTTTGGGTGGTACCTTTTTTATACCTCTTTTCCAATTGTATCCCCTAAAAGTACAAAATTTGATAAATCCATCGATTTTACGTGTCTACGCAATTAGAGGGATGTTTATTGCAAATCGCATGTTTCTAGCTGTTATCGTATAATTTGTATTTTTTTGTACCGTTTCGTCCCATTTGGCCCGCTAAATATTAGGATTTTTATGTTTATTAAAATAAAATAAATAAAAATTTCACTACTGCCGGAAATTTTTAGTTTTATTTTTAAATTAAATTAAATAATGAATTAAATCTTGTATTTATATTAAGAGTTAAAGTCCCTGATAAAAACAACCTGCCGGTAAATTTTCGTTTTTTTTATTATATCCTCCACTTCCAGGATGGTGGTATACTAACTTTGTCATTCCGTTTGTAACACCTTGAAATATCGACCTGAGACCCTATAAAGTATATATATTCTTGATCGTCATAAAATTCTAAGAGGATCTAGCCATGTCCGTCCGTCTGTCTGTTGAAAGCACGCTAGCATCTAAACTAAAGGATCTAGAACGTTCAAATTTTCTATAAATGCGTCTTATAGTCGTAGATCGGTTGGGATTGAAACGGGGCGAAATCGGCCCAAATGGAAAAAAATTTCCCTCACAAGGACTAAAAATTTGCATTCGCATTCCCCTTATAGCAAAAACGTGCAAATGGGGCAAAATGCTACTTATTAAACGACAACAGCTAGAAACACGAAATTCGGTGTGTACATTCCTCTAATTGAGTAGATACATAATATAAAAGTATTTTTTCCAAATTGGTACTTTTAAGGGGTAAAATGGGAATAGAGGGATAAAAATGGTACCAACAAAACGGCTGTACCTAGAATAATAAAATTCGGTGTATACATTCCTCTGATTGCATAGACAAGTAAAATACTCGGATTTTTTAAAATTCGTACTTTTGGGGTTAAAATGAAAAAAGGGATAAAAATAGTACCAATCAAATGACCGCAGCTATAGTCATGAAATTCCTCTGACTGTGTAGACAGGGAAAATACACTGATTTTTTTAAATTCGTACTTTTTGGGGTCAAAGTGGAAAAAGGGGATACAAATAGTACCAACCAAATGACCACAGCTAGAGTCATGAAATTCGGAGTATACATTTTTCGAAATTCGTACTTTCAAGGGATACAATGGTACAGAGGGATAAAAATAGTACCAACTAAACGACTACAGCTAGAATGATGAAATTCGAATTGCGTAGAAACGTCATGGGGGTAAAAATGGTACCAACCAAATGGGCGCAGCTGGAATCATGGAATTCGGTGTATACATTCCTCTGACTGCATAGACATGCAAAATAAAAAGTTTTTTTCCAAATTCGTAATTTTTCTTTTACGGTAAACATTGGTTGAATCATGAAGTTAGGTTATTTTGCACTTTGTACGTCTGATAATGGATTTTCAAAATTTGTACTTTTGGAATTAAAATAGAATGGAAATATAACCAACTGTAGCACCCACTATCTGCCAATATTTACGATATTTAAGCTTTTTGAAAATATAAATATTATATTTATTTATAAAATTATTTTTTCAATATTTGTATTTGTTTTGGTTTGGCTATATTAAAAAAATTATATTTTCCTGTAATATTACTGCACTTCTACGAAAACCGACAACCTCTGTGGAATGCAATCCATGGTGGAGGGTATATAAAGTTCGGCCGGCCGAACTTAACGCCTTGTTTAGATTATTTTAGCTTGAAGAAGAGCAGTCAAGTTCGATGATCCATAGGGTAGAATTAGACCAGTCGACCTCGTAATAATCTCTATTTCAGACAAAATGTCTGAATCACAAATTTCCACAATTAGTGAGGTATTTGAGGTTTTATAAAGTAACTGTGAAAACGTATACGGCCCAGAGGATATTGATAAAGTAAAAGTCTTCCTCCTTTTCAGTGTGTTCTGCTCATGGTCTGTATTTATTCGACTCCGGATTATTAATGTGATGCAGATGTCCCTGTATGTGTTATATTCCATTAAAAGTTGTCTCTAGTTACAATAGATTCTGGATTTCGTATGTCCACATCCCATTCTCCTTCTGTAGGTTTCAAACCTCTTAAAGAATTAAAAAAACTAACTAGCGAACATATAAAATAAACCAAAGGCGTGTGTTAGGTACCTATTCAACAATTCACCCTTTAACCCTGGAGTTTTTTTGATAAATACAAACAAATTTCTGGGCTTCGGTGTGAATAGGATTTCTATAGATTTTGTCGTAACTCCTACAGGACATGATGGTTAAATAAAAATTATATTTTGAAAAGTTTCTTCTTTTATAAATTGTTAAGTATGTATTTCTTCGAATAATAACTATAGAAAAAACTAAATAATTTAGAAATTAGATTTAACTTTGATTTTCGACTTCATACACAGATCCAAGTTACTGAATTAATTTTTCCTCTTTTGACTAATATGTAACAATAAGTTCACAAAACATCAAAAATGTTAACTTTTTTCGGATTTTAAAGATTTTATAGGACTAACTCCTAATAGCACTCCAAGCACTATGGCAACTCCCATCCACGTTTCACATTAAATTTATCTGCCCCGATACGTGCGCACCACAGCACATAGCAAATGATCGCGCAAAAAAATTATTCATCAACGTGATTATCAAAAGTAATGAGCTTGTTATGACTTTTATGGTTTAACTACAAACTGGTTACAAAAAGGGGGATCTTCCAAACATTTCGCACACACTTCATCACCTCTCCCCCTGGTATTGTAGATATTTTTTGTAATTTTCCAAAGGAATTTTACACCAAAAGTATATGTAGTGTGAAGTAGAGTGTCCGATGGTGGCAAGGGAATTTATCACTTGTAGTTATGCTATGTAAAGTTTTATGATTATTAAGCTTGGCCATGTCAATACATACGCTGGGGAGCGATGGCAGAAATGGGGCTGCAAAACTAGCTACGAAATGATCAATTAACAGGCAACGCGTATTTTATGCAACGCTAAACTCATACATATAATTTCGTGTATGTTCCAGTCATTCAATTGTTTAAAATATTCACTGGAACTTAACAAATTACAGCAAAAGTTCATTGTCTGTTTAAGCCAAACCAACTCGTCTCCAGAACTGATCATTATGTTGTAAAACCAGGCGGAACTTTAAGGCCACACACACCAAAAAAATACATCTGCATAAAACCACCATTCGGAATAGTATTCAGTATCCTCTTTTTTGCTGTGCTAGTTTCTACCTGAACTAAGTAGTAGGTTGTAGTTCTCTTTTCCAAAATGATTAACTTGCTCTATTAATTTACATGAATAACACATTCGAAATGTGGATGGGTGTATTTCCAGACTGGCATGACGGACGATGATGGAATATAATTGGGAGCACTTTGAGGCCAGCAAGTAGGTATGCTTTAATAAAGAGGTAAACAGATCATTGGAACAAAATGGCATAAGTTGTCTAGGATGCTAGAATAGAAAATCCTACATTTTGTAATAGAACAACCGATTTACATCGCTGCCTTTGGGCATTAAAATATACACTACTTTTTAGTAAATTTTCTAGTAAATATTTTCCTATTAATATTTTTAGCAGCATTTCTTCCCAATAATCGTCTATGCCTCAGCCTATAGATTACATTGTCCTTCTTTAAATCGATTCATTTCAATTCACTCACTTCTGATGCAAAGCCATTTGCTTGCTCTATGAACACTCACTAAAGCTATTTAATAATATCAACGAACGTACATCTAAAGTGTGCGGTAATTTCTGTTGTTCATTTAATTTTCAATTAAAATCTAATAAATAAATTTACCACTTTACTATAATGATGCTCATGGCGGCCGTTATTGTGTGTGCAGGTCGGCTATATACGTTGCACTTTATAGTATGTGGCGGCGGTGCACAGTGCTATGCCGTAGAAAAATTGTGAAATTGTAAAATTAGAGAGGATTTTAAACAACAGCATTGAAATGGGGAAATATGTTTTGACGGGTATTAGAAGGAGCATGACAAAATAATCAATATTTAATCGATTCTAGTTGATAATACATAATAGCATTTTCAAATATAATAATATAGCTGATTTAGAATATCAATATGGAGGTCATAGAGGAATTTCATATTAAATAAACAAAAAATATTTGATGAAAATTGGAGAGGATTTTTGTTTGAACTAATTTCGAGCAGACATATGGAGATTCTAAATATGCAAAAAAAAACAGTAGCCCATGGGAGCATAGGCTATTATTATATTGAGGGGACGATATTAACCTTGTAACTATTAAATATTGGATATTTCATGTTTTTCCACAAAATATGCTACTATTCTTATACAGTTGTTTTCCGATTTAACGCATAGACAAAATTCACAAAAAGTTTCACCACTGCTACGAAAAATAGAGCAAAATGTTTACAAAAGTCTCCTTTAGAGAAGCAGGCGTGACCATTATCAAACTTAATGTTCGGATTCAAATTTTGCAGGTTCAATTTTTCGTTTGATTTTCTCTATAACATTTGGACTACAAAATCTGAAACCGAACATTAAGTTTGATAATGGTCACGCCTTGGCTTAGGCTCGTTAAATTGGTATTTTTTGAAGCAATTATAAATAAAGAAGTTTATCTGGGGATATTAAGAGAAAAATTAAAGTCAAACGTGAAAAAACTAGGAGTTCAGGACAGCTTCAAATTTTGTTTTATTTATTTTATTTATTTTATTTTATTATTTATCATTTTTTAAGAAAAACCGAATATTAATGACGCTATGCTATCTGATGTAAATGAAGTAATGCGTTGTTTTTTATTATTTGTAATCAATTAATGATTATTTTTTCGCGGATTTTGAAGCTCATCTAATGGTGAATTAAGATTATAAAATAAAGTTTTATGTTTAAATAACGTATATGGATTAATAGTTTGATCTTTCACCAATGACAATGTCGAATATTAATGAGAGTCACTGTATATATTTTCTTGGAAAATCTTAAAGGATACAAATTTGAAAGGACTAGCAAAAAATGGCAATAAATTGTTGAAATTATAACCTTCGAAAATGTCAAGTCCGTTTAAGTGCGAACTCGACAAGAAAATTAAATAATAATGGTCTAGTTTCAGAATTTTATAGACATTTTAATGACCTACAATTATTGTCGCACGGTATTATTTTAATGAAGTAGTGATGTTATGAAGTACTAATAAGACTGTCCAACTTTTTGATTGGAACAGAATAACGACCCAATAATTCTTAAAGGCATGTTGAGTAGAGCATTTTTTGTAGAATAAACTTATAGTCCAGCTGGTTTGAGTTTCTTTATACAGTGGTTAAAAGTTTTCACATTTTGGTCGTATTGAGCACTAAGTGAAAAAAATGTTGTATGTTAATGTCTGAGAGAATCCATATTGTGGAATTTTATGAGGATCATTTTTGTGGAAGATATTAACCCTCTAGCTCTCCCTTTATGGGTTAATATGACCCTTTTTCGAGAAGATAAAAAAGTCATTTCAAAAATAACTTTTAAGGATTAAAAAAACGAAAAAAATTGTTGGAAAATTTCAGTGGGTGTCACCGAAGACACCAATATTGTAAATAAAGCTCTTCACCATTAAATTGCAAAATGACACGCCAACTTATACAACAAAATTACTTAAGTTTAAATGTGTTCCTGTTTTTTTGAAGATCGTTCCTTTTTCGACAAAAAATTAGGATATTTCGGTAGAGGACGGTAAACACAAAAAAATACAAATTGAATATTTTTGCAAAATTTTCATTTTCGCGGGAGATATGGCTCAAATGATTCGTATGCATTACATATTTGTTTTGTAATTCTCTCGCGATCTATCCAACCGTTCCGGCTGATTTTTTGCATGTGTATTAAAAGCCAATGTTGCTTCTTACTTACATGTAGTAATAGCGAAAAGGCTACAACTGTTGCAAAATTAAGATAAATGTGGCTGTAAAGTCAAAAATTTTGAAAAGCGTCTTTAGAAAAACCCGCGTTGCTTTCTATCATATAGATAACATGTAAATATTTTTTTTGGCATATGATTGCTGAACAAATAGGAAATATTAGTGACAGAGTTGTTTCAGAAACCAACAGAAAAAGTTAAAATAAATTCAAGCGCAACCGCGAATTTTGTATTTTTGCAACAATTGCAGCTTTTTCGCGACTTACTACATCTATGTTACAAGCGACATTGGTTTAATACAGCTCCTCTTCTTACAGGTCAATTTGGTCCCTTTTTTTCGAGAAAATAAAAAAGTCGTTTCAAAAATCGCATTTAATTATTCAAGATTCAGTGGTGGTCACCAAATCACTCTTAATTAGCAAAATTACACTCCAACTTATACAAGAAAATTACTAGGGTTAAAATTTGTCCATGTTTTTTGGAAGTTCGATCATTTTCGACAAATAATGTTGGTATTTCGGTAGAGCATGGTAATCAAAAAATACGAATTGAATTTTGTTGCAAAATTTTCAGGGAGATATGGCTAAAATGATGGCTGGAATGATTTTGTGCATGTGTATTAAGAACCAGTGTTATATATATATATATACATGCATGGCCTTTCGGAAAAATGTTTGTTATTCACTTACTTTTCAAAAAATAATATTTTTTTTGGGGAAAAATATAATATATATATTTTTTTGTGTTTTTTTTTATGTAGTAAAAAATACTATACCAAGCACTCTCAGCAATTTTCCTCTAAATCGTAAATCGAATCCAAATAAAAATTAAAATTTTATGATATTGGCTAAAATTTGTTAATACAGTCGACTCCGCATAACTGAAAATTTAAATATAATTTCACATAAGCGTTGTTCGGATCAGTGAAACATGTTTCTGTAATACGATCTTTTGAAAAAATAATATTTACACAAATAAACACAACTTAATCAAATAAAATTACATTTTAATGAAGTAATTTAAATTAAGTTCAGATTATATCTAAAGGAACATAAATTATAGAAAATAATATTTTTTATTTGATTAAATTTGTTTAAACAAATTTCCCACACTATATATTCAAGATTATTAAGCGTTTTCGGGAATCTGTGTCATGGTCACAAAAGTCTTTTGGAATAGAAATTGACATGAGACTCCCTTTTGCAGAAGGTTTAGCATTTGGTAAGGTATTCAAGAATATCATTATTTTAAAGATCTTCCCAACCTGCCAAATTATAAGCTTTATAAATAACAGTCTAAATTTTATCATCAATAACATCCGAAGTATTCAAAGTACACCTTCTCAATTGCACTAGTTTCAATTAAGCAATATTTACAGTCAAGCAAAGTTGTCATCTGTTTTAGTTAGGTTTATCGGGGGTTAACTGTTTGTGGAAGTTTTAAATATATTCCTTATCTCCTTGGAATTCTCTAACATCCTTCAAACAGCTTACATAGTCATTAAACGGGTTCGAGAGGATTTTGTTGAAGAGGTTATGGAACAACAACAAATGGACGCAGATTTGTCATACATATAAATTATATGGTTTCGTTAATAGTCAAAATTGTAACATTTGGATATATGCGGGAGAGTAAGAAACTCTGCGTCTACAAGTTGTCGTTGTTTGTTGTATTTTCAGGCCATTCATATGCAAAAAACGCTGTCGCGACATAACTATACTATGTAATTACTGCAATTATTTCAAATTTCATCAGTGTCCATATTGAATTTCTTCTGTGTACCTTTCACAATTTCAAAATTAAATCTCAGGCTACCACACACTGTGCGGCGTTACTATGTTGCGGCTAGCGCTAGTAATGACTACACGTTGGAGTACAACATAGCGCGCACTCCATTTTCGCCTGCGGTCATTTTTAAAGAGTATTAGAGGGCCAAAATAACCACATCATATGTATTGGCCACACACACGCACACACACAGGCGCTGTGCTACACTTTGAAATGAAAAATTACAAAAAAATACCCTAACACCATTACTACCAACATCAGAGCATGGCCAACAATTTGCGAGAGAGAGCGAAACCAAGGTTTTAAATTGTAGAGGCTTTTTAGCAGCTTTGAAAAACAGTTCACCATTGACATGTAATTACACGCACTTAGGACTTTTCTGATTGAAAATAATTACTAAACCATTAATATGTCGGTGCGTGTATGTGTGTTTGTCCTTGTGTGTGACTATAAACGGAAAAACTGCATATTACACTAAATACCCCAGGACCACCAAACACCAAGCTCGCGGCATAAATTCTCGTCCACAAGCTGATGTAGGATCGAAGTTCTCCGACATCTGCATGTGTGATTTAATGGTCTGTGCCTGGTCACTCCTGTGTATGGGTCATTGCTTTTTGGGGCGGAAGGTTGAGAGGTGTTAGCTTTGACGCGAAATGTGGTCACGGTTAAGTTGCAAAAAAATTGTCAAGCGTATGTATACAATAGGGTGTTCCGATAAAAGTGAACTGTTTAACGGGGGAATAGTATGAAATTCATTAAATGCTCGGCAAATTCCAGACTAAATAGAAGGTGTCGCAACACTCTATATCAATGTTGGGCGTCCACTTGGCGTGCGCCACGAACTGCTTCGGTTTTCTATCCGTACACAGCTCATAACAAGGAATTAGTCCCCGCTAATATTTTGAGCATTTTGCAAAATTCCGCCTTATTCCTCTTAAAGCGAGAAAGCAAACCAAAAACTTACTTTTGCTATACTTTCAGAGGATTAAATGGAACAAACAGGGATAAAAATGGTGCCAATACTACGAAAACAAGCCTGGGACATGATGTTCAGCTTATCCATATTTCTAATTGCGACTTGTTAAATAAATTGATTGAAATTTGCACCTTTAAGGGAGAACGAGATAAATTAGGATAAAAAGGGTACCAACCAATGCTAGCTAAAATAATGAAATTCGCTGTATTGGTCGCTCTGAGTGCATAAATGCGAAATACAAGACATATTTCGTTCTTCGTAATTTTAGAGTTGAAATGGCAAAAATGGATAAAATTGGTCCGGACCAAATGGCTGCTGCTAGAATCGTAAAATTCAGTATATATGTCACTTTGAGTGCACAAACGCGAAATATAAAACTATCTGTCGATATTGTCGCTTTGAGAGTCAAAATGGGGAAAAAGGGATAAAATTGGTACTGACCAAATGGCTGAAGCTGAGTAATAATTTGGTGTGTACATTTCTTTGAATTTGTAGACGCTGTATATACATTTGAAATGTATAATTTTGGAGAAAAAAGAACGAAAGGGAATAAAAATGGTACCAACAAAACTACATCAGCAATTATTACAAAATTCAGAGTTTACAAACAACAAAATGCGTAGATGCACCAATGTGGATGGTTTTTCCCAAATAGGTATTTTTTCCAAATAGGTCACATGTCACATGACCCCAGCTTCCACATTTATAAAACGATTGCAAAAACATGATCAAATATCAAGTCATAGTGGATTTCATGCACCAATACAGAATTTATAAAGGATTTAATATTATCTACGATAGAGACAATTGTGTGGGAGGTACAAGAAGGGGCGTGGCTAACGCGAAAATATTTTTTGGTTAATAGTGATTATAAAAACATGTTTAAATATCAAGTTGCAAATGATTTTGACTAGCCGTATGGATGTTATATCGGTTTTATTGTATGCCACTTTGTGTGGGAGGTACCAGAAGGGGTGTGGCAATTTCGCCCACATTCAATGCGAATGTAACCACTAAAAGAGCATTGTTAAATATCAAATTTCACAGCATTCCGATCATCAGTATAGAATTTATAACAGCTTTAATTTTACGTTGTTATGCGTGATTTGTGGGGGAGCTACTGGAAGGGGCGTGGCAAAACCCGACATATTTAGTACACTTAAAGTGTCTATAAAAACATTTTGATTTGTGTGGGAGATACTGGAAGGGACATGGCAAAACACGACATATTTAGTACACTTAAAGTGTCTATAAAAAACAAATTCAAATACCAAAATATAGCTGATTCCGATTATCCATGTGGAAGTTATATGGGTTTTAATATAACATTGGAATATGGGCTATTTGTGTGGGAGGTTCCAGATGGGGCGTGGCAATTTCGCCCATCTTCGAACTTAAACTAAGTTTGGCAAAAATATTACGATATGCAAGGTTTGAATCGATTCATTAATTTCTTTCGAGAGTTATCGTGTACACCAGCCAGCCAGACGGACATGGCTCAAACACCTTAAACAGTCGTGAAACTTATTTGGTCCAAACATACTTAGGGTCTTAAGACACTCCTTCAATGCGTTACCCTTTTTTTCTGTTCCAAGTGATATATACTACCTCCTACTCTGTTGATTGAGGGTATAAAAATGAATAAAACTGTCAAACATTTGGAAATAACTATGTACGTGATCTACAAATGTTCTTAACGGGTAATTCCACAAGATTTCGACCAACATGAATTTCGACCATCATCGATTTTAATGAAATTTGGCACATACATTCTACTAATGGTTGCGGGCAATATACTGTTTGCCGTAGCTCACAATAGTATATGGTTTAAGCTTTACCGTGCTCCACAGTTGGTTATCTTGGTGGTTTTTTGGATGAGATGGCTTAATTATCGATATCATAGCTTTGGATTTTAACGATATTGATCTCCACTGAAAGATTTACACCTCCTCTTTCTGAATCTGCATAAAAATATAAATGTCCTTATGGTCCAAGGACTCCAAAAACTAAAAATAATTTTAATCCTTGAATATCCTGAAAAACATATCTTTAATTATCTTTATTTTGTTTTGGATTTTAGCTTATTTTATTATCTACAAAATATCAAAAATTCAGAGTGGGGTGGCCATAGGTTATGAAATTACGGCTGTTTTTATAAATAAAAGATTCCTTTGTTTTACGGGTTCTCCCAAAATATTTCGCTTTTATCATTGTCCGTTCGTGAGCTGAACGAGTTTAAAAAAATCTATAAAACAGGTTTTTCTTGAAAAGAATTCACTATGAGAATGGTATTGAGATAAAAATCTATTAGAAATTAAAATCTCGCCCGAGCCTTATCAAACCGTATCAAAAATTTGCAATGTGACCCAGTATAAAGGACAGATTTTTACGATTTTATTGTAAAATCCGCTAAATCTACACTTTTTAGACCGACTCGTTGGAGAGGTATTGATTGCAATTTTAAGAACTTCTTATTCTTTTTCTTTATTTCATTTTTAATTCTTTATTATTTTTTTAAAATTCTGAAATTTTGATCTTACAATGGATAAACGTAATGAAGAAGAAAGCATGCAGTTTTGCTATTAACGACCTATAGTTTCAGTTCGCACGGAGGTATTGTAACAGCTTATGGGCAGTTTTCCTCCCAATTTATCCATTGAAATACCGAAATTTCAGATTTTGAGTTTTTTCAAAATTAGCTTTGCTAGAATGTGTTTACGATGCAAATGATTCCATATGTCAGTTGTTATTTTACTTTACTTTGCCCAAAGTCATGTACTTTTTTTATGGGCCTCAAAGATTTGGGGCCTCGGTGCCAGTTTTGCAAAAAAAAAGTGGTCATTTTCTCAGACTCATATCTTACAAACCGTTTCATTTCAGGCAAAGTTGTAGCCTCAGAGAGTAAATGAATTCTTATAAAGAACGAAAATTTTGAACATAAAAAATCACAAAATCGCAAATGTCATCTAACAAGTCTTATATGCTGTAGTGTGTGTAGGTAGCGTATACGTGCTGTTGATTAATGATAATATCATTCATACGCACTGTAGTCGCACTGACCATTAACAGAAAGAGTCCTGTCAGATATATTTTTCCTACCTAAAAACAATCTTATTAAAAATATCGCGAAAGGAAAAAATAGACAATTGGGAAAAACACATAGTTACTTTTGCGACCATATGTACATTAGGATGGGTCACGAAAATAAATTGCAGCGGTCACCCCCCTGAAATGAAGATTGCATTGTTTAACGATGATCTACAAAATATTTCGTCACTGGGTCAAGCCATCTGTAAGCTAAACGCTCCTGAAAACACCTCTAAAAATTTTTACCCAAAATTATTTTCTGAATTAATAGACCCTTGGAAGCACTTTAAATAAAAATGTTTATTGTTGTCTTAGAATAACTGATTGGTAGAATTATTGAGCGTTTATATTGATTTTTTCAGGGGTTTCAAGGTGACAGCTAAAAACTCATATTTCTTGCATACATTTTGTAAGAGGTGCAATGAAAAATAAATAGAAGGAATCAATACCTTTCGAATGATGACTAAATAATGAATAACGGACGAAAAATGAAGTCACTGACTCCATTTTTGTGAAATAGTTTAATGCAGGCGATGGTTTTCATAGCCAAAATGTTCAAATGAGTGCTGCGACGTCAATTTCATTCCGATGTTCATCATTTCAGGAGCGTTTAGCTCAGAGATGGCTTGATCTAGGAACGAAGTATTTTGCAAATCATCATTAAACAATCCAAACTTTATTTTCGTGGGGTGACTGGAACTTGATTTTCCATTTGTATGGACGGCGACCCAGCCTAATGTACATTATAGAGTCTCAGTTTTAATGCCTCCTGATGAAAACTTTGACGGAGATGAAATTTTATGTTTAATAAGACCTTGTATTTCAGTTAGAGTTGTTATGCTGTAAGATATATTTTCTATATATAATTACATTTTCCCCTGTATCAACAACATCTTTTAATTATTGCTACTTCCATGTTAATTCCGATGAAACAATAACTAGCCAATTTAAAGCGCACATGCAAGATAATTGGCAGTGACATCTACTATTTCAATGGAATTTGTTTCAAGTGACTGCTTTGATGATGTTATGATGACATTAGAAATTTGTGAACGGAATCACTGCTGCTGAAGTGTATAAATTGTTACTGCCAATTATGATTGCTTTCGCTGTGAATAAATATGCGCAATATATCCGTAAATATGTAAAATGTTTTCAAAATACACAATTTCGACGTCCAAATGTAAAACTGAATTTTAGTGGCAGTGTGAATGCAACTACAGCTATAGCTGATAATTCCAATTAAAATTTTGCAATTTGTTTTTCCTCCAATATTTATTTGTCACTTTATGAAACACCAATTATATTTTCTTATTAAATCATTACATTTGCAAAACTTTGCAAACAACATACAGACAGACAGACACTGGGGGCAACAACTAACACACGGGATGCCAGCAACTATTGCAGTACAACATATGACGACGACGACGACGATGATGATGATGGCACAATTTCATTATACAATTTTTAATTAGTTTTTGCCAATAATAAACACAAACAAACAACACTTTCGCATACATGCATACTCATATACATATATATATAGATATGTATGCATACAAACGCATTACATCAGTATGTAGTCGATATTGCAAGGGTAACGTACGAGTACATGGAACACTGTTCATCCTGTTTTCTGAATATGTATCGTTACACATGCACACACTCTCAACCATTCTTGCCTCCCAATCAAAGTAAACTTTTTTTGTGGTGCAGTGCGTCCGGATGTATGTATGCAGCAAGGTCTGTGAGCCCAGGTAAAGGTAGTATAGAGTAGAGTAGTAGTCATCACTCACCGCCAGTCAGATGTTCGTTCTTTGCGTCACTCATTCACTCACTCTACTCCCATTCATATGTTGCACATTCAATGAAAGGCAATGAAACATTGACATAATTGAGTGTCAACATTCATATATGAAATGTCATATTAAAAGTTATGAATGAAACGAAAGTTCCATATAACGACGACATCGACGACGACAACAACAACTGCAGAAGCAGCAGCACACCGGCAGCAACATAATCAACAGCAACGCAAACTTATTGGTTAGGGAGGATCGCGAAAATAATTTTAAAACGAGTAAAAAGGACGTTAAGTTCGGTCGGGCCACAGTTCTACTAGTAGATTAGGAAAATTATAATATATTTGTAGTGCAAATACTTGACACTTGTATACCAACTGCCAAAGTATTTGGAAAAAATGTTTTTATTTTGTGCGTCCAAGCAGTCAATGAATGTAAACACGGAATTTTGTGATGCCAGCTACTGTCGTTTCCTTGGTACTATTTGTGTATGTAGTGGCTTCTCAATAGTCACGTGTGAGTTCTCTATACCCCATGTGCGGCAATTTTGCTTATTGACATATCCACCGACATAGCGTACCATTTTGCAAATGTCAAACATAAATCTGAAATTAAAAATAAAAATTAATGTTATTTTACCTTTCAAAGTCAAAGTAATTGGTAGTTCATATTTAAAATTGTAAGTGGCCCACCCTATATTTTTATCCCTCTTCATCCAGTTTTCCCCGTAAAAGTATACATTTCGAAAATTTGCCAGAATACAATGAAACTTCATTTCTTAATGCATTTTGATGCACCGAATTCAAAAATACTTTCGGTTTTTATATAGCATTTACGGATTTCATATAAACCGTTTTTGGTTGTTTTTTCTTGATTTAAATGAACGTATCAAGTAGACCAGTTTTCAAAAAAATTCTCCGAAAAGGTAATAGTTGGAAACATTTTTAGTAAGAAAATGCTTAAAGTAGCTTTAAATTAACTAGGTAAAGAAAGAAATCAACAAAAAGTAATTCATATTAGCAATTCAAATTATTTTAAAAAACAAGTAAGGAAAGGCTAAAGTCGGGCGGGGACGACTATATAATACCCTACACCACTCCCTGCGTATGTACCTCGCTTTGATTACTAAACCCATTTCATGGGAGCAATTTTATGTAGTTCATACAAATTATATAAATTATATTCATATAATTTATATGCTACAAATTCATTTTTAGTCAAATTTAACGAATATGGTAAATAATATGGTAATTGATCCAATTGTCTGACAGACAAATACAAATTATACAGTAGTTAACAAAAGTCATACCAAAGTATGGACATATGGGCATCACCCAAACAATTCTCATTGCAATTCAATTCGGTAAAAAATTTAAATCGGGAAGGATTTTTGCATCCTGTAAAGGTATGTGTTTGACAAAAAATGTTAAATCGGAAAGGACATTTGTATGGGGGTATATTGAAACCTGGAAGATTTGACCCGCTTTCACAATGTCTGTTTCTTGGTGAAATATAATATGTAAAGTTTGGCCAAAATCGGTTAAATATTCGGGAGCAACATTTGTATGAGGGCTATATCTAAATCTGAACTGATCTTTCCCAATTTTTGTATACGTGTTTCTAGTTGGATTATAAGATGTTCTGCCAAATTTAAAGAAAATCGGGTAAAATATGTCTTTTCTAGAGCGGAAAATGTCAAATCGGGAGCGACATTTGTATGGGGGCTATATCTAAATCTGAACCGATTTTACCCAATTTTGGCATACGTGTTTCTAGTTCGATTATAAGATGTTCTGCAAAATTTATAGAAAATCGGGTACAATATGACGTTTCTAGAGCGGAAAATGTCAAATCGGGAGCGACATTTGTATGGGGGCTATATCTAAATCTGAACCGATCTTACCCAAATTTTGTATACGTGTTTCTAGTTGGATTATAAGATGTTCTGCAAAATTTAAAGAAAATCGGGTACAATATGTCGTTTCTAGAGCGGAAAATGTCAAATCGGGAGCGACATTTGTATGGGGGCTATATCTAAATCTGAACCGATTTTACCCAATTTTTGCATACGTGTTTCTAGTTCGATTATAAGATGTTCTGCAAAATTTATAGAAAATCGGGTACAATATGACGTTTCTAGAGCGGAAAATGTCAAATCGGGAGCGACATTTGTATGGGGGCTATATCTAAATCTGAACCGATCTTACCCAATTTTTGCGTACGTGTTTCTAGTTTGATTATAAGATGTTCTGCCAAATTTAAAGAAAATCGGGTACAATATGTCGTTTCTTGAGCGGAAAATGTCAAATCGGGAGCGACATTTGTATGGGGGCTATATCTGAATCTGAACCGATATTACCCAATTTTTGTATACGTGTTTCTAGTTGGATTATAAGATGTTCTGCCAAATTTAAAGAAAATCGGGTACAATATGTCGTTTCTTGAGCGGAAAATGTCAAATCGGGAGCGACATTTGTATGGGGGCTATATCTGAATCTGAACCGATATTACCCAATTTTTGTATACGTGTTTCTAGTTGGATTGTAAGATGTTCTGCCAAATTTAAAGAAAATCGGGTACAATATGTCGTTTCTAGAGCGGAAAATGTCAAATCGGGAGCGACATTTGTATGGGGGCTATATCTAAATCTGGACCGATTTTACCCAATTTTTGCATACGTGTTTCTAGTTCGATTATAAGATGTTCTGCAAAATTTATAGAAAATCGGGTACAATATGACGTTTCTAGAGCGGAAAATGTCAAATCGGGAGCGACATTTGTATGGGGGCTATATCTAAATCTGAACCGATCTTACCCAATTTTTGCGTACGTGTTTCTAGTTCGATTATAAGATGTTCTGCCAAATTTAAAGAAAATCGGGTACAATATGTCGTTTCTTGAGCGGAAAATGTCAAATCGGGAGCGACATTTGTATGGGGGCTATATCTAAATCTGAACCGATCTTACCCAATTTTTGCGTACGTGTTTCTAGTTCGATTATAAGATGTTCCGCCAAATTTAAAGAAAATCGGGTACAATATGTCGTTTCTAGAGCGGAAAATGTCAAATCGGGAGCGACATTTGTATGGGGGCTATATCTAAATCTGAACCGATTTTACCCAATTTTTGCATACGTGTTTCTAGTTTGATTATAAGATTTTCTGCAAAATTTAAAGAAAATCGGGTACAATATGACGTTTCTAGAGCGGAAAATGTCAAATCGGGAGCGACATTTGTATGGGGGCTATATCTAAATCTGAACCGATCTTACCCAATTTTTGCGTACGTGTTTCTAGTTCGATTATAAGATGTTCTGCCAAATTTAAAGAAAATCGGGTACAATATGTCGTTTCTAGAGCGGAAAATGTCAAATCGGGAGCGACATTTGTATGGGGGCTATATCTGAATCTGAACCGATATTACCCAATTTTTGTATACGTGTTTCTAGTTGGATTATAAGATGTTCTGCCAAATTTAAAGAAAATCGGGTACAATATGTCGTTTCTAGAGCGGAAAATGTCAAATCGGGAGCGACATTTGTATGGGGGCTATATCTAAATCTGAACCGATTTTACCCAATTTTTGCATACGTGTTTCTAGTTCGATTATAAGATGTTCTGCAAAATTTATAGAAAATCGGGTACAATATGACGTTTCTAGAGCGGAAAATGTAAAATCGGGAGCGACATTTGTATGGGGGCTATATCTAAATCTGAACCGATCTTACCCAATTTTTGCGTACGTGTTTCTAGTTCGATTATAAGATGTTCTGCCAAATTTAAAGAAAATCGGGTACAATATGTCGTTTCTTGAGCGGAAAATGTCAAATCGGGAGCGACATTTGTATGGGGGCTATATCTGAATCTGAACCGATATTACCCAATTTTTGTATACGTGTTTCTAGTTGGATTATAAGATGTTCTGCCAAATTTAAAGAAAATCGGGTACAATATGTCGTTTCTTGAGCGGAAAATGTCAAATCGGGAGCGACATTTGTATGGGGGCTATATCTGAATCTGAACCGATATTACCCAATTTTTGTATACGTGTTTCTAGTTGGATTATAAGATGTTCTGCCAAATTTAAAGAAAATCGGGTACAATATGTCGTTTCTAGAGCGGAAAATGTCAAATCGGGAGCGACATTTGTATGGGGGCTATATCTAAATCTGGACCGATTTTACCCAATTTTTGCATACGTGTTTCTAGTTCGATTATAAGATGTTCTGCAAAATTTATAGAAAATCGGGTACAATATGACGTTTCTAGAGCGGAAAATGTCAAATCGGGAGCGACATTTGTATGGGGGCTATATCTAAATCTGAACCGATCTTACCCAATTTTTGCGTACGTGTTTCTAGTTCGATTATAAGATGTTCTGCCAAATTTAAAGAAAATCGGGTACAATATGTCGTTTCTTGAGCGGAAAATGTCAAATCGGGAGCGACATTTGTATGGGGGCTATATCTAAATCTGAACCGATCCTACCCAATTTTTGCGTACGTGTTTCTAGTTCGATTATAAGATGTTTCGCCAAATTTAAAGAAAATCGGGTACAATATGTCGTTTCTAGAGCGGAAAATGTCAAATCGGGAGCGACATTTGTATGGGGGCTATATCTAAATCTGAACCGATTTTACCCAATTTTTGCATACGTGTTTCTAGTTTGATTATAAGATTTTCTGCAAAATTTAAAGAAAATCGGGTACAATATGACGTTTCTAGAGCGGAAAATGTCAAATCGGGAGCGACATTTGTATGGGGGCTATATCTAAATCTGAACCGATCTTACCCAATTTTTGCGTACGTGTTTCTAGTTCGATTATAAGATGTTCTGCCAAATTTAAAGAAAATCGGGTACAATATGTCGTTTCTAGAGCGGAAAATGTCAAATCGGGAGCGACATTTGTATGGGGGCTATATCTGAATCTGAACCGATATTACCCAATTTTTGTATACGTGTTTCTAGTTGGATTATAAGATGTTCTGCCAAATTTAAAGAAAATCGGGTACAATATGTCGTTTCTAGAGCGGAAAATGTCAAATCGGGAGCGACATTTGTATGGGGGCTATATCTAAATCTGAACCGATTTCCTCCAAATTCAATACCGATGGTCCTTGGCCAGAAAAAATAACTTCTACCAAGTTTCATGACAATCGGACAACAATTGCGACCTGTAGAGTGCGAACAAGCTTAGATGGACAGCAGACGGACAGACAGACATCGTTAAATCGACTCAGCTGGTGATTCTAAGCCGATCCGTATACTTAAAGGTGGGTCTAGCTCAATTATTTCTTGGTGTTACAAACTTTTGGCGCGAAACTAACTTATAATACCCTAGACCACGAAGTGGTGTAGGGTATAATAAAATATACAAGTAAAATGGGCGGGCCGGACCGAACCTTATCTGTAGATTACAAGTGCAATAACATTTAAGAAAAATGGTAATGAATGTTAACCATCGACTATATATAGGGCATTCCACGACAAATCGGACAGTAAAAAAAATGTTTTTGATTTCCTCCATTTTTTTAAATATTTTAGTATCCACTAAAAACAGCCCCTGGCATACTATGATTTTTTTCTGATTACTCGTTCAAAAGAAATAGTAGTTCTTTTTCCAGTCTATTGATCATAACTTCATCAATAATGGTCCGAATTGGATATTCTTTTTTTAATATTTTTGTTTTTTTGAAGTACTTTACAGAAAAATAATGAAATATTCACAATGTCTTGGTATTCTATTTTGAACTTTTATGTAATATTGAACTTTTATGTAATATTTTTATGCACATTACCATATTTGTTTACTATTTCAAACTATAATGTATACTTCTGCGCACTGTTTAAAATCGACTACTATATATAAATAAAACGCTGAAATTGTGAAAGGGAACATGCCTAAATATTCGGCATTAGAAAGAAGCATTTCCAGATACAGACAAAGTGATAAGAAAAGTATAAATTTTAAAGATATCCCCATTCTACGCCCAAATGTACGAATTGCGAAAAAACCCTTTTTCGAGTCTTCATAGTCAGAATGTATACACCGAATTTCATGATTTCAACTTCAGCGGTTTGGTAGGTTCCATTTTTATCCATCTTTTTAATTATATCCCTTAAAAGTACGAATTTCGAAAAATCCCTCTATTTTCCGTGTCTATGCAATTAGAGGGATGTACACACCGAATTTCATGATTCTAGCTTTTTTCGTATCATTGGTACCATATTTTATCCCTTTTTGTTCCATTTCGCCCGCTAAAACTTTTATTTTCTTTGTGGTGCTTCCAAGCTACAAGAGGAATGTCCGCAACAAATTTTAACTGTATGAAAATAAGAAATTTAATTAATAAGCCAAGGCTACCAATATTTGTATACTATATATAATGGATATAATACTTCAATTCATAAAGTAAATGTAAGGCAGCAATCATAAATACCCTAAATATTGGGGGATAGAGAGTGTACTTTCAGCTACAGTCGTTTGGTTGGTTTTATTTCCATCCTATTTTAATTTCAAAAGTATAAATTTTGAAAATACTTTATCTCTCACGTGCGCAATATAAGACAACTTCATGATTCTACCATTTTTTGTCGTAAAAGCAACAAAATAAAGTACGAAGTTGGAAAAAAATATTTTACTTGGCTATGCAGTCAGAGGAATGTATACACCGAATTCCATGATTCTATCAGCGGCCATTTTGTTGGTACAATTTTTATCTTCTTTTTCCAATTTTGCCCCCGCAAGACTATCTAAAATCTCTTTATTTTACGTATCTACACAATTAGAGGGACGTACTCACTGAATTTCATCATTCTAGCTGTATTCGTTTAGTTGGTACTATTTTTATCCCTTGCAGCCATTGTATCCATTGAAAGTACGAATTTGGAAAAACGTTTTATGTTTCGTGTCTACGCGGTCAGAGGAATGTATACTCCGAATTTCATGATTCTAGCTGCTGTCATTTGGTAGGTACTATTTGTATCCCCTTTTTCCATTTGAACCCCAAAAAGTACGAATTTTGGAAATTTCTTTTATTTTACGTGTCTACGCAATCAGAGGAATGTATATATCGAATTTCATTATTCTAGGTGCAGCCGTTAGGTTGGTACTATTTTTATCCCCCTATCCCCATTTAACCCCTTGAAAGTACGAATTTAGAAAAAAAACTTTTATATTATGTATCTACTCTATTAGAGGAATGTACATGCCAAATTTCGTGTTTCTATCTGTTGTCGTTTGATAGGTACCATTTTTATCCCTTTTTGTCCCATTTCGCCCCCTACAAATAAAAAACACTCTATGGTGCCCTTTTATGCTATAGAGGAAATGCGCATTACAAATATCAACTACATACAAGCTAATATGTTCAAAAAACATGCTGAAATACTCTAAATATTAGGGGTATTTTCAGTCCTTGTGAGGGAAAAATTTTTCCCTCTGGGCCGATTTCGTCCACTTTCAATCCCAACCGATCTACAACCATAAGGCACATTTAGGACAAAATGCTAACCTCCTAGCTCATTTCGTTCGGCCGCTATCGTGCTTTTAACAGACAGACAGACGGACATGGCTATATCGTCTTAGAATTTTAACACGACCCAGAATATATATACTTTATGGGGTCTCCGATGAATATTTCAAGGTGTTACAAACGGAATGACAAAGTGAATATACCCCCATCCTACAGGTGGAGGGTATACACATGTGTTTATATTTTTTATTTTCCGCCTTTGTTAGGGAACAGTTTTGTCCCTCCGGACCGATTTCGCCCATTTGCAATCCCAGCCGATCTACAACTATTGGGCTTATATTTGGAAAAAAATTACGATCACTAATATATGTATAATGAATGCATACTGTGCTAAAGCCTAACACGTTTCCACCAATCCCTCCCATAGTTTATTTTAGAGTCAATCCAATAATATAAATAATTTTAAAATTTGGCCAATAATGATATCGCTACGTCAAAAATACAAAAAACAACATCACAATAAAATATAAGAATTGTTTGTTGTTACTAGTCTTAAACTCGGTAATTTTCCAGCATTTACCTTAAAACGTAAATCGTAAAGAACTGACTAGCTCGCGAATGGATAGTTATAAATCCGAAACATTTAGTTAGTCTTAAATAGTTATAAATCCGACAATGTTTTTGAAACCAGATTAACGTAAGTTGCTTTAATAATTTCCCTTAAATATGTTTATATCATGAAATTTATTGTATATATTACCATCACTATTGCCTGTTAATAAATATTTGTTTCTAAATAATTGCAGAGGTACTCTTTTGTTGACTTAAAAAATACAAAGAAAACATTTAAAAAATATTTGTTTTGAGATTTGACATTTTTATAAGATTGAAAGCAATTTGTTTGAAATTCTGCAAAAATTATATTTGTATCTCCTGATTTTCGACCCACCCTAGTGTCTACAATTTCATATTTTGGGAAAATGCAGTTTTATTTGCCTTATTTAGAAGTACAAATTTGGAAATTTTCATTAAAATCGGAAAACCCGAGGTAAATTTGTGTTCCGCTTCAAATTGAATTAGTCTACAGTAAAAATCCGAAAAGATGTAACTCTATGTTTATGTTTTGTGTTTAGACTAATCATATAGCATAGTTCTCAAAGAATTCACGAAAAATTCTTCGCCATCCACCTTAATGTTCGTATGGATGCACATATTTCTGCAATACGTACTGCAAAGATCGAGCAGAGCACCCACAAATCGTAGCTACCTACATGGAGACACACTTACGTGATATATGCTGGAATAAGAGCGAAAAACCTGTCAGGCGGTTTTTCTTCAATATTTGTCATTGTGAATATACGAGGTTGGTGAAATATAATACGGTTTAAATATAATTAAGGGAACAAAATGAAAGGAAACCGATGAATTGCCATCATCCTGCACCCCGAAAAAATAACTACAGCAACATACAGAACAAAC
>OX377622.1:124200360-124261416 GCA_947397865.1 Polietes domitor
GGCAGTAGGGTTTGCATGCCGGGATTTCCCGCGGGAAAATTCCCGGGAATTCGCACATTTTTCATTTCCCGTGTCATGGGAAATTCGTACGGGAATCCCGCGGGAATTCGGTAGAAAATTTTACACATTTCTTCGCATATTTTTTCCATCATTTCCCCAATAAAATTAAAAATGTTGTATACAAATGTAGATCACATAGCTTTTAATCGGGTATGTCAAATATTGCAGTTGGATGACAAAATATTTTTAACCTGCGTTCGGATGTAGACTGAAAATCCACTTTTTCTGATTTTTCCTGTGAAGCTCCATACGAAAAAAAAAAATAAAATCCGGGAAAAATAGATTTTGGGCGTGTATCCGAACGCCAAAAATAAAGAATTTAAAGTTTTCGAAGCGACAGGACAAGGAACAAAGATTTCATTTAATACTTTACTCACTATTAATGTGAACGATCGTTCTCCGTCGCGTCCACATTTTCCAATAAAATAAGAAATATCTGATCTTTTATTAATTTTGAAACTTGAAAAGATGATATAAATTTTGTAACAGGTTCATTGGAAAAAATAAGCTTAACTCATGGTAAACAGTATGTTGACGATTTCCCGTGCTGTCGCGGGATCCCGGGAAATTGAAAAAATAATCCCCGTTTCCCGGGAAATAAAAAGTACTGGAAAATGCAAACCCTAGGAGGCAGACACTTTTTCCCAGATCGAACTTTTTCCCAGATCGGAAAATGGGAAATTAGAATTTTTATTGGATTTTCTCATTAACTTCTACGACCCAATATTTATTGATGTAACAGGTCGTCCATATGTAATTCAAATCCGATGTAGATAATTTTGGTTTAGTCGGGAAGTAAGCATCCGGCTCACTTGGGTTAAAAGAGATGAGCTCCCATGAAAAAACACGAACTTATACGACCCTCTTCGAAACTAAGCTATCCATACTACGAACAACTTTATCCGGGACCATATCTTGGGACCATAGCCGTACAGAGACAGATTGTTCAATAATCGCAACCTCCTTCACCACTCACTGGACAATACTGATTAATTAAAGCAGACAATTGAACTATATATATCAAGATAATGCAAGTCGATCAACATATTTATTTCATACTGTGATAAGTCTATTTCAGGCTCTCTGTATGAGTCTGATGTTCGCCAGTATATATTGGTTCCAAATCGATTTTTATTCCCTTAACCATAGGAGGGGGGTGTGAACTAAGTTTGTCTTTCCGGTTGTAACACCTTGAAGTATCGACCTGAAACCATATAAAGTAGATGTAGATAATTTTGGTTTAGTCGGGAAGTAAGCATCCGGCTCACTTGGGTTAAAAGAGATGAGCTCCCATGAAAAAACACGAACTTATACGACCCTCTTCGAAACTAAGCTATCCATACTACGAACAACTTTATCCGGGACCATATCTTGGGACCATAGCCGTACAGAGACAGATTGTTCAATATTCGCAACCTCCTTCACCACTCACTGGACAATACTGATGAATTAAAGCAGACAATTGAACTATATCAAGAGAATGCAAGCCGATCAACATATTTATTTCATACTGCGGCAAGTCTATTTCAGGCTCTCTGTATGAGTCTGATGTTCGCCAGTATACATTGGTTCCAAATCGATTTTTATTCCCTCAACTACAGGATGGGGGGTGAACTAAGTTTGTCTTTCCGTTAGTAACACCTTGAAGTATCGACCTGAGACCATATAAAGTATATATATTCTTGATCGTCATGAAATTTTAAGCACGCTAGCATCTAAACGAAAAAAACTAGGAAGTCCAAAATTTCCAAAAATACCTCTAATAGTTGTAGAACGGTTGGTTGAAAGTGTGTAAAACGGTCCAGAGAGAAAAAAATTTACCTTAACAAGAACTGGAAATAACACCAATAACCCCTAATATTTTGAGTATATAAGATCATTTTATGAAGATGTCTTTCTTGTATTTACTTGATACTTTGTAAGTTCAATCCTTTTATAGCATGAACGCAAAAAGAGATAAAAAATGTACCAACCAAACTACAACAGCTAGTAACGTGAAATTTGGTGTGTACAGCCCTCAAATCGCATATACACGTAAAATAAAGGGACTTTTAGAAATTCGTGGATGGATAATATTGGTACCAACCAAAGGGCTGCAGCTAGAATCATAAAATTTGGTGTGTATATTCCCCTGGCTATATAGACGTGCAAAATATAAAAAAAATCTAGTTTTAGGGCGAAACTGGATGAATGGGGATAAAAAAGGTACCTATCAAACGTCTGAAGCTAGAATAATGAAAATCGGTGTATAATTCGCTCTAGCTACCTAGACTCGAAAAAAGCGTTCTATCTATATTAGTCCTTTAGAGGCAAAGTTATAAAATTCGATATGTACATTCCTCTGATCGTATAGACGCGCAATATATGTGTGTATATATATATATATTCCTTTATTTATTTATTTATTACGAATTACAATACAAAGTAAATTTATATTCTAATTTTGAGTCCAGCGATTGAGCCGGGGTGACTAACACCATTGTAGTTAGTTATTGCAGCGACATACCACAGCCTCTGGTGGGAATCGAACCCACAACACTCACGCTTCCAACTCGACTACCGGGGCGCTCATATATATATTTCTTAAATTTGTACTTTTAGAGAAAATAGGGCGAAAAAGAATAACAATTGTACCGATCAAACGGCTGCAGCTAGAATCATGAAATTCGATTCAAACTGGTACCAAAACAAATGGCTGTAGCTAGAATTGTAAACTTAGGTGTGTATATTCTACTGTAAATATCAGAATTTTTTAATAAATATGGCAATATAGCAATTAGTCGATAATCTCTAATCTGTAGGTAATAATGTACAATGGTGGAGGGTATATAAGTTTCGACCCGGCCGAACTTAACACCTTTTTACGTGTTTTAATTAGTTCTTTAACTGATAGAGCAATATTGACGAAATTTCACTTGTACAGGGTTTTCCAACAGGAGGTGTCACCCGGTATTTCGGTAGCTGTCACTTTTGAAGCTTTTATTCTTTGACATTTGACAAGTAGAAACTAAGCCATTACTTAAAATGGAACGATACACGCTTCAACAACGCATTGAAATTATTAAAATTCATGAATGAAAATAATCCGGAATTACATCGAAAAATCATCTTGACTGATGAGGCCCGTTTCCACCTCGGTGGCTACGTCAACAAGCAAAATTGTCGCATCTGGGGCTCGGAAAACCAAAATAACACCTTTTGTTGGAAAACTCTGTATATAACAAACATATTTTCCAGATGATTAGCAAATTTTGCAAAGTTATTACCACAAACCTGCGGTAAATTAAAAATATCGACCATTTAGTAAAAAATCCAAATTTTGGAACATATTTTCCCCACTTTGGGAATTTGGGTCATCCATGGTGGAATGCGTGGAAATCTTAGGTTGTTATTATTTAATTAAGTTGCATCAGATCTATCGATCTCATGACAGGTTGACAATCGGAATAGTTGTTAACGTCAGTATCAGAGACATATTATGCATTATCTTGAAAGGATACAATAGTATGTACGTTGTCACTGTTATATTATGATATTTCATATCTTGTAAGGCTGTATTGAATTCAACAATCGTTTTTCAGTTAACGATTCCTTAGGAAGTCCCACAATTAGTCAAATCTATGTAATTTTATTTTAGCAGACTATACGGAGAAAATTCTTAATATTGTAAGTATGACTGCGATAAATATACGTATGTTGGTCACAGGCTAGTATTATTATATATAAAAAATGCCCAAATATAATAATAATTACATCTGAAACAAATAACTTATTTGATACTAATTAATGTTTGAAAGGTATTGTTTAGAAACAAATTTGAGTCTGTTTGTTCTGTATGTTGATGTAATTATTTTTTCGGGGTGCAGGATGATGGCAATTCATCGGTTTCCTTTCATTTTGTTCCCTTAATTATATTTAAACCGAATTATATTTCACCAACCTCGTATATTTACAATGACAAATATTGAAGAAAAACCGCCTGACAGGTTTTTCGCTCTTATTCCAGCATATATCACGTAAGTGTGTCTCCATGTAGGTAGCTACGATTTGTGGGTGCTCTGCTCGATCTTTACAGTACGTATTGCAGAAATATGTGCATCCATACGAACATTAAGGTGGATGGCGAAGAATTTTTCGTGAATTCTTTGAGAACTATTCTATATGATTAGTCTAAACATAAAACATAAACATAGAGTTACATCTTTTCGGATTTTTACTGTAGACTAATTCAATTTGAAGCAGAACACAAATTTACATTGGGTCTTCCGATTTTAATGGAAATTTCCAAATTTGTACTTCTAAATAAGGCAAATAAAACTGCATTTTCCAAAATATGAAATTGTAGACACTAGGGTGGGTCGTAAATCAGGAGATACAAATATATTTTTTTGAAGAATTTCAAACAAATTGCTTTCAATCTTATAAAAAATGTCAAATCTCAAAACAAATATTTTTTGAATGTTTTCTTTGTATTTTTTAAGTCAAAAAAAAGAGTACCTCTGCAATTATTTAGAAACAAATATTTATTAACAGGCAATAGTGATGGTAAGATATACAATAAATTTCATGATATAAACATATTTAAGGGAAATTATTAAAGCAACTTACGTTAAACTGGTTTCAAAAACATTGTCGGATTTATAACTATTTAAGACTAACTAAATATTTCGGATTTATAACTATCCATTCGAGAGCTAGTCAGTTTTTTGCGATTTACGTTTTAAGGTAAATGCTGGAAAATTACCGATTTTAAGACTAGCAACAACAAACAATTCTTATATTTTATTGTGATGTTGTTTTTTGTATTTTTGACGTAGCGATATCATTATTAGCCAAATTTTAAAATAATTTATATTATTGGATTGACTCTGAAATAAACTATGGGAGGGATTGGTGGAAACGTGTTAGGCTTTAGCATAGTATGCATTCATTATACATATATTCGTGATCGTAATTTTTTTTTCCAAATATAAGCCCAATAGTTGTAGATCGGCTGGGATTGCAAATGGGCGAAATCGGCCCGGAGGGAAAAACTGTTCCCTAACAGAGGCGGAAAATAAAAAATATAAACACATTTGTATACCCTCCACCTCTAGGATGGGGGTATATTCACTTTGTCATTCCGTTTGTAACACCTTGAAATATTCATCGGAGACCCCATAAAGTATATATATTCTGGGTCGTGGTAAAATTCTAAGACGATATAGCCATGTCCGTCTGTCCGTCTGTCTGTCTGTTGAAAGCACGATAGCGGCCGAACGAAATGAGCTAGGAGGTTAACATTTTTCCTAAATGTGTCTTATGGTTGTAGATCGGTTGGGATTGAAAGAAAAATATTTCCCTCACAAGGACTGAAAATACCCCTAATATTTAGAGTATTTCAGCATGTTTTTTGAACATATTAGCTTGTATGTAGTTGATATTTGCAATGCGCATTTCCTCTATAGCATAAAAGGGCACCATAGAGTGATTTTTATTTGTAGGGGGCGAAATGGGACAAAAAGGGATAAAAATGGTACCTATCAAACGACAACAGATAGAAACACGAAATTTGGCATGTACATTCCTCTAATAGAGTAGATACATAATATAAAAGTTTTTTTCTAAATTCGTACTTTCAAGGGGTTAAATGGGGATAGAGGGATAAAAATAGTACCAACCTAACGGCTGCACCTAGAATAATGAAATTCGATATATACATTCCTCTGATTGCGTAGACACGTAAAATAAAAGAACTTTCCAAAATTCGTACTTTTTGGGGTTCAAATGGAAAAAGGGGATACAAATAGTACCTACCAAATGACAGCAGCTAGAATCATGAAATTCGGAGTATACATTCCTCTGACCGCGTAGACACGAAACATAAAACGTTTTTCCAAATTCGTACTTTCAATGGATACAATGGCTGCAAGGGATAAAAATAGTACCAACTAAACGAATACAGCTAGAATGATGAAATTCAGTGAGTACGTCCCTCTAATTTTGTAGATACGTAAAATAAAGAGATTTTAGATAGTCTTGCGGGGGCAAAATTGGAAAAAGGGGATAAAAATTGTACCAACAAAATGGCCGCTGATAGAATCATGGAATTCGGTGTATACATTCCTCTGACTGCATAGCCACGTAATATATTTTTTTCCAACTTCGTACTTTATTTTGTTGCTTTAACGACAAAAAATGGTAGAATCATGAAGTTGTCTTATACTGCGTACGTGAGAGATAAAGTATTTTCAAAATTTATACTTTTGAAATTAAAATAGGATGGAAATACAACCAACCAAACGACTGTAGCTGAAAGTACACTATCTAGCCCCCAATATTTAGGGCATTTGTGATTGCTCCCTTATATTTACTTTATGAATTGAAGTATTATATCCATTACCTATATACGTAGTATAAAAATATTGGTAGCCTTGGCTTATTAATTAAATTTCTTATTTTCATACAGTTAAAATTTGTTGCGGACTTTCCTCTTGTAGCTTGGAAGCACCACAAAGAAAATAAAAGTTTTAGCGGGCGAAATGGAACAAAAAGGGATAAAATATGGTACCAATGATACGACAAAAGCTAGAATCATGAAATTCGGTGTGTACATCCCTCTAATTGCATAGACACGTACAATAGAGGGATTTTTCGAAATTCGTACTTTTAAGGGATATAATTAAAAAGAGGGATAAAAATGGAACCTACCAAACCGCTGAAGTTGAAATCATGAAATTCGGTGTATACATTCTGACTATGAGGACTCGAAAAAGGGTTTTTTCGAAATTTGTACATTTGGGCGGAGAATGGGGATATCTTTAAAATTTATACTTTTCTTATCACTTTGTCTGTATCTGGAAATGCTTCCTTCTAATGCCGAATATTTAGGCATGTTCCCTTTCACAATTTCAGCGTTTTATTTATATATAGTAGTCGATTTTAAACAGTGCGCAGAAGTATACATTATAGTTTGCAATAGTAAACAAATATAGTAATGTGCATAAAAATATTACATAAAAGTTCAAAATAGAATACAAACACATTGTGAATATTTCATTATTTTTTCTGTAGAGTACTTCAAAAAACAAAAATATTAAAAAAAGAATATCCAATTCGGACCATTATTGATGAAGTTATGAGCAAAAGACTGGAAAAAGAACTACTATTTCTTTTGAACGAGTAATCAGAAAAAAATCATAGTATGCCAGGGGTGTTTTTAGTGATTACTAAAAAATTTAAAAAAATGGAGGAAATCAAAAATATTTTTTTTACTGTCCGATTTGTCGTGGAATGCCCTAACATTCATTACCATTACGATGGTTAACATTCATTACCATTTTTCTTAAATGTTATTGCACTTGTAATCTGTAGATAAAGTTCGGCCCGGCCCGCCCATTTTACTTGTATATTTTATTTTTTTAAATAATATGAATTGCTAATATGAATTACTTTTTTGTTGATTTCTTTCTTTACCTAGTTACTTTAAAGCTACTTTAAGTAGTTTCTTACTAAAAATGTTTCCAACTATTACCTTTTCGGAGAATTTTTTGATTGACAGGTCTACTTGATACGTTCATTTAAATCAACAAAAAACAACCAAAAACGGTTTATATGAAATCCGTAAATGCTATATAAAATCCGAAAGTATTTTTGAATTCGGTGCATCAAAATGCATTAAGAAATTAAGTTTCATTGCATTCTGACAAATTTTCGAAATTTATACTTTTACGGGGAAAACTGGATGAAGAGGGATAAAAATATAGGGTGGGCCACTTAAAATTTTAAATATGAACTACCAATTACTTTGACTTTAAAAGGTAAAATAACATTAATTTTTATTCCATGCTTTATATAAGGTTACCTTCTATATATGTTTGTGTGCCACAAAATTTGAAATCAATTTTTGAAAGCTTTTTTCTCAACCAATTTTGCTCAAATTTTGCACACTTAATCATTTTCGATGACAATGCAAGGAAATGGAAAAATTTGACCAATTGGACAAAGGGGCGTGGCACCTCCCATACGAAGTTAAAACCTATTATTGAATATTGTCAGTTCTATGACACCTAGAATGCTGAAATTTTGTGTAAGTGCATCTAGCATCAATTCGCATAGTTGTGCCAAAAATGGACGGTATTGGAAAAGTGGGCGTGGCATCTCGCATACGAAGTTAAAACCTATTATTGAATATTGTCAGTTCTATGACACCTAGAGTGCTGAAATTTTGTGTAAGTGCATATACCATCAATGTGCATAGTTGTGCCAAAAAGGGGCGGTATTGGAAAAGTGGGCGTGGCACCTCCCATACGAAGTTAAAACCTATTATCGAATATTGTCAGTTCTATGACACCTAGAGTGCTGTAATTTTGTGTAAGTGCATCTAGCATCAATGTGCATAGTTGTGCCAAAAATGGGCGGTATTGGAAAAGTGGGCGTGGAACCTCCCATACGAAGTTAAAACCTATTATTGAATATTGTCAGTTCTATGACACCTAGAGTGCTGAAATTTTGTGTAAGTGCATCTAGCATCAATTCGCATAGTTGTGCCAAAAATGGGCGGTATTGGAATAGTGGGCGTACCACCTCCCATACGAAGTTAAAACATATTATCGAATAGTGTCAGTTCTATGACACGTATAGTGCTCAAATTTTGTGTAAGTGCATCTAGCATCAATTCGCATAGTTGTGCCAAAAAGGGGCGGTATTGGAAAAGTGGGCGTGACACCTCCCATACGAAGTTAAAACCTATTATTGAATATTGTCAGTTCTATGACACCTAGAGTGCTGAAATTTTGTGTAAGTGCATCTACCATCAATGTGCGTAGTTCTGCCAAAAATGGGCGGTATTGGAATAGTGGGCGTACCACCTCCCATACGAAGTTAAAACATATTATCGAATAGTGTCAGTTCTATGACACGTATAGTGCTCAAATTTTGTGTAAGTGCATCTAGCATCAATGTGCGTAGTTGCGCCTAAAATGGGCGGTAATGCAAAAGTGGACGTGGCACCTCCCATATGAAGTTAAAACCAAAATTACACCTACTGTAATTTTGTGTAAGTGCATCTAGCATTAATGTGCGTAGTTGTGACAAAAATGGGCGGTAATGGAAATGTGGGCGTGGCACCTCCCATACGAAGTTAAAACCCATTTTCGAATATATGCCGTTCTATGGCAGATAAAAAACTGAAATTTTGCAGTAATTTTTCCTTCTACAAAAGATAACTAAAAAAGAATTTCTAGGCCCAATAGAATTCTGCTTGCATAAAGCATGGATTTGAAAAAATTTTTTTTTTTGATTTACTAGTTTTTAATTTCAGATTTATGTTAGACATTTGCAAAATGGTACGCTATGTCGGTGGATATGTCAATAAGCAAAATTGCCGCACATGGGGTTTAGAGAACTCACACGTGACTATTGAGAAGCCACTACATACACAAATAGTACCAAGGAAACGACAGTAGCTGGCATCACAAAATTCCGTGTTTACATTCATTGACTGCTTAGACGCACAAAATAAAAACATTTTTTCCAAATACTTTGGTAGTTGGTATACAAGTGTCAAGTATTTGCACTACAAATATATTATAATTTTCCTAATCTACTAAAGGGTGTTTTTTTATTGAGGTATAGAACTTCGAATTGAAATAAAACACAAGAAAATCGTTTTAATGTCCATCAATTTGGCTTTATTGGAAGGATAATTTTGTGCCATTAATGTTTAAATATGATTTCGGGCATGTGGCCGCCGCAGCTGGCTCGAATATAGCCAATTCTACAGGTCCAATTTTCAACCACTTTTTCGAGCATATGGGGCCGTATGTTGGCAATAACGCCACGAATGTTGGCTTCCAAGTCCCCTGACGTTTCTGGTTTGTTGGCGTAGACGAGCGACTTCACATATCCCCAAAGAAAATAATCCAATGGTGTCAAATCACACGATCTTGGTGGCCAATTGACAGGTCCATTCCGCGAAATTATGCGCTCATCGAATGTTTCCTTCAATAATTCGATTGTGACGTGCGCTGTGTGGCATGTAGCGCCGTCTTGTTGGAACCACAACTCATCCACATTCATGCCATCCAATTCGGGAACAAAATAGTCGGTTATCATGGCTCTATACCGGTCTCCATTAACGGTAACTGACTCTCCAGCATTATTTCGGAAGAAGTATGGCCCAATGACTCCACCAGCCCATAGAGCACACCAAACAGTCAGTTTTTGTGGATGTAATGGCGTCTCAAGGGTCTCATGTGGATTCTCTTCACTCCAAATGCGGCATTTTTGCTTGTTGACGTAGCCATTCAACCAAAAATGAGCCTCATCACTGAACAAAATTTTGTGATGAAAATCAGCATCGAGATGAATCTCATTTTCGGCCCATACACCAAAATCACGACGCATTGCATGGTCTCGCGGCTTTAATTCTTTCACAAGCTGGATATTGTAAGGTCGCAAGCCAAGTCTTTGCGCAAAATCTTCCATAAAGTTGATGGACAAAGCTCCAATTGCTGTGCACGGTGGCGAATCGATTCATTCGGGTCCTCTTCAACACTTTGCTCTACGGCGGCAATTGTTTCTTCGGTGCGCACTGTTCGACGTCTCTGCGGATGTGTATTATCACATAGAGTAAACGTAGTGCGAAAACGATCCATGGTTAACCGAATTAGTTGCTCTGATGGACGATTATGTCGACCATAAAATGGACGGAGCTTGCGGTGAACTTCGCGAACTGAACCATTACTTTCGAAATAAATTTGCACGATTTGCAAGCGTTGTTCTTTTGTCAACCTGTTCATGATGAAATGGCAAACCAAACTAAATATTAATCACTTGACAGCTGACAAAATGGCCGCCAGTTAAAAAAGTGATGCCAACTTAAAGTTCTATACCCCAATAAAAAACACCCTTTAGTAGAACTGTGGCCCGACCGAACTTAACGCCCTTTTTATTCGTTTTAAAATTATTTCGCGATCCTCCCTAACCAATAAGTTGGTGTTGCTGTTGATTATGTTGCTGCCGGTGTGCTGCTGCTTCTGCAGTTGTTGTTGTCGTCGTCGATGTCGTCGTTATATGGAACTTTCGTTTCATTCATAACTTTTAATATGACATTTCATATATGAATGTTGACACTCAATTATGTCAATGTTTCATTGCCTTTCATTGAATGTGCAACATATGAATGGGAGTAGAGTGAGTGAGTGAGTGAGTGATGCAAAGAAAGAACATCTGACTGGCGGTGAGTGATGACTACTACTCTACTCTATACTACCTTTACCTGGGCTCACAGACCTTGCTGCATACATACATCCGGACGCACTGCACCGCAAAAAAAAGTTTACTTTGATTGGGAGGCAAGAATGGTTGAGAGTGTGCGGTGTGTAACGATACATATTCAGAAAACAGGATGAACAGTGTTGCATGTACTCGTACGTTACCCTTGTAATATCGACTACATACTGATGTAATGCGTTTGTATGCATACATATCTATATATATATGTATATGAGTATGCATGTATGCGAAAGTGTTGTTTGTTTGTGTTTATTATTGGCAAAAACTAATTAAAAATTGTATAATGAAATTGTGCCATCATCATCATCGTCGTCGTCATATGTTGTACTGCAATAGTTGCTGGCATCCCGTGTGTTAGTTGTTGCCACCAGTGTCTGTCTGTATGTTGTTTGCAAAGTTTTGCAAATGTAATGATTTAATAAGAAAATATAATTGGTGTTTCATAAAGTCACAAATAAATATTGGAGGAAAAACAAATTGCAAAATTTTAATTGGAATTATCAGCTATAGCTGTAGTTGCATTCACACTGCCACTAAAATTCAGTTTTACATTTGGACGTCGAAATTGTGTATTTTGAAAACATTTTACATATTTACTGATATATTGCGCATATTTATTCACAGCGAAAGCAATCATAATTGGCAGTAACAATTTATACACTTCAGCAGCAGTGATTCCGTTCACAAATTTCTAATGTCATCATAACATCATCAAAGCAGTCACTTGAAACAAATTCCATTGAAATAGTAGATGTCACTGCCAATTATCTTGCATGTGCGCTTTAAATTGGCTAGTTATTGTTTCATCGGAATTAACATGGAAGTAGCAATAATTAAAAGATGTTGTTGATACAGGGGAAAATGTAATTTTATATAGAAAATATATCTTACAGCATAACAACTCTAACTGAAATACAAGGACTTATTAAACATAAAATTTAATCTCCGTCAAAGTTTTCATTAGGAGGTATTAAAACTGAGACTCTATTCCATACAAATGGAAAATCAAGTTCCAGTCGCCCCACAAAAATAAAGTTTGAATTATTTAATGATGATTTGCAAAATATTTCGTTCCTAGATCAAGCCATCTTTGAGCTAAACGCTCCTGAAAATAGCCCTAAAAATCATGCTTTTCCCGTGTAATTTTTTTGTGTTACATTTTTTCTCAAAATTAAATAAAAATTAAAATATAAATTTTGATTCTTGTCTTAGAGTAACTTATTGGTCGACTTATAATATTTATATATTTTTTTTGTGGATTTTCACAGTGACAACTGAAAACTTTTTCGTATTTGGTGGTAGTATTTTATAAAAAATAAATAGCTGCAGTTAATAACTTTCTAATGCTGCCTAAATGATGAACATCGGAATGAAATTGACGTCGCAGCGCTCATTTGAACATTTTGGCTATGAAAACCATCGCCTGCATTAAATTATTTCACAAAAATGGAGTCAGTGACGTCATTTTTCGTCCGTTATTCATCATTTAGTCATCATTCGAAAGGTATTGATTCTTCATATTTATTTTTCAATACATATCTTTCAAAATGTATGTAAGAAATATGAGTTTTTAGCTGTCACCTTGAAAACCCTGAAAAAAATCTAATAATTCTACCAATCAGTTATTCTAAGACAACAATAAACATTTTTATTTAAAGTGCTTCCAAGGGTCTATTAATTCAGAAAATAATTTTGGGCAAAAATGCAACATTAAAAAAATTACACGGGAAAAACATGATTTTTAGGGGTGTTTTCAGGAGCGTTTAGCTCACAGAGGGCTTGACCCAGCGATGAAATATTTTGCAGATCATCGTTAAACAAAGCAATCTTCATTTCTGGGGGGTGACCGCTGCAATTAATTTTCGTGACCCATCCTAATGTACATATGGTCGCTGTCGAAGCAAAAGTAACTATGTGTTTTTTCCAATTGTCTATTTATTGATTGTTAGGTCAAAATCGCGAAAAAAAAACTTTAAAAAAATCGATTTTTAACCTCTTTCCCCTGTTCAGGTCCATAGGTAGCAAACCGTTCAAAATTCAAGGAAAAATCCACTACAAAAATGTAGATAAGATCTCAATAAATAACTTTCTAGAACATATGAACTTCCTATTCTATGATTCTTAACACCATTTAGGTAGGACAAATATATCTGACAGGACTCTTTCTGTTAATGGTCAGTGCGACTACAGTGCGTATGACTGATATTATCATTAATCAACAGCACGTATACGCTACCTACACACACTACAGCATATAAGATTTGTTCGATGATTTGCGATTTTGTGATTTTTTATGTTCAAAATTTTTGTTCTTAATAAGAATCATTTACAAAAGTTGTAGCCTCAGAGAGTAAAAGAAACTGTTTGCAAGATATGAGCCTGACAAAATGACAACATTTTTGCAAAACTGCATGCTCAGTTTTTTTATTTCGTGGTCGTTTGTCCTTTTTAGAGGAGTTTCTTCTTCACTTCGTCTATCCATTGAAAGATCAACATTTCAGATTTTTTTAAAAAGAAAGAAAAAGAAGTTCTTAAAATTGCAAGCAATACCTCTCCAAAGAGTCGTTGTAAAAAGTGTAAATTTAGCGGATTTTATAAAAAATGCAATAAAATCGTTAAAATCTGTCCTTTATACTGGGTCATATTGCAAATTTTTGATACGGTTTGATAAGGCTCGGACCAGATTTTAATTTCTAATGGATTTTTTCTCAATGCCATAGTGAATTCTTTTCAAGAAAAACCTGTTTTATAGATTTTTTTTAATTCGTCCAGCTCACGAACGGACAATGATAAAAGCGAAATATTTTGGGAGAACCCGTAAAACAAAAGAATCTTTTATTAATTTCTTAACCTATGGCCACCCCACTCTGAATTTTTGATATTTTATAGAGAATAAAATAAGCTAAAATCCAAAACAAAATAAAGAAAATTAAAGATATTTTTTTCAGGATATTCAAGGACTAAAATTAGTTTTAGTTTTTGGAGTCCTTGGATCATAGGGACATTCAAATATTTATACAGATTGAGAGCAAGTGTAAATCTTTCAGATGAGATCAATATCATTAAAATCTGATGACGCAATCCAAATTTATGATATCGATAATTAAGCCATAAGCCAAAATCCACCGAGATAACCAACTGTGGAGCACGGTAAAGCTTGAACCATGTACTATTTTGAGCTACGGTAAACAGTACATTGCCCGCAAACACTAGTAGATTGTATGTGCCAAATCTCATCAAAATTGATGATGGTCGAAATCCCTGTTGGGTCGAAATCTTGTGGAAATACCCGTTAAGATCTACAAATGATCACGTACATAATTATTTCCAAATGTTTGCTCAGTACCACTTTTATCCACTTTTTCAATACCTATTTGGAAAAAATACCTATTTGGGCACACATTGATGCGTATACGCATTCAGTTGGGTGTAAACACTGAATTTTATAATAAATGCTGATGTAGTTTTGTTGCTACCATTTTTATTCCCTTTCGTTCCTCTTTCACAAAAAATATAAATTTCAAATTATTACTCATAACTCAGCTTCAGCCATTTGGTCGGTACCAATTTTATCCCTTTTCCCCATTTTGACTCTCAAAGCGACAATATCAACAGATAGCTTTATTTTTCTCGTTTGTGCACTCAAAGTGACATATATACAGAATTTTACGATCCTAGCAGCTGCCACTTGGTCGGTACCAATTTTATCCATTTTTGCCATTTCGACTCTAAAATTACGAAGAACGAAATATGTCTTGTTTTTCGCATTTATGCACTAAGAGCGACCTTTACAGCGAATTTCATTATTTTAGCTAGCATTGGTTGGTACTATTTTTATCCCAAGTTATCTCGTTCTCCCTTAAAGGTGCAAATTTCAATCAAATAAATTGAAGTCGCAATTAGAAATATGGATAAGCTGAACATCATGTCTCAGGCTTGTTTTCGTACCATTTTTATCCCTGTTTGTTCCATTTAATCATCTGAAAGTATAGCAAAAATAAGTTTTTGGTTTGCTTTCTCGCTTTAAGAGGAATGAGGCGGAATTTTGCAAAATGCTCAAAACATTAGCGGGGACTAATTCCTTGTTAGGGAAAAACATTTCCTTTTAGGACGATTTCACACTTTTTCAATCCCAATTGATCTACTAACATGTGTAACATTAATATACACATTAATATAAATATTGGTCGATGCTCGGCATAAAGAGATCATCTCAAGTGAAAATGTATTGATGTTGCCTTGATGTGATGGATAGTGGTGTTTTTTGCACTGAACTGATTGATATATGACGTTCTCTCACTCTCTGCTGTGATTGTCTTGCGGCAACACCAGCTGTGTACGGATAGAAAACCGAAGCAGTTCGTGGCGCACGCCAAGTGGACGCCCAACATTGATATAGAGTGTTGCGACACCTTCTATTTAGTCTGGAATTTGCCGAGCATATAATGAATTTCATACTATTCCCCCGTTAAACAGTTCACTATTATCGGAACACCCTATTGTATACATACGCTTTACAATTTTTTGTTGTAACTTAACCGTGACCACATTTCGCGTCAAAGCTAACACCTCTCAACCTTCCGCCCCAAAAAGCAATGACCAATACACAGGAGTGACCAGGCACAGACCATTAAATCACACATGTAGATGTCGGAGAACTTCGATCCTACATCAGCTTGTGGACGAGAATTTATGCCGCGAGCTTGGTGTTTGGTGGTCCTGGGGTATTTAGTGTAATATGCAGTTTTTCCGTTTATAGTCACACACAAGGACAAACACACACACACTCACCGACACAACATATTAATGGTTTAGTAATTATTTTCAATCAGAAAAGTCCTAAGTGCGTGTAATTACATGTCAATGGTGAACTGTTTTTCAAAGCTGCCAAAAAGCCTCTACAATTTAAAACCTTGGTTTCGCGCTCTCTCTCTCTCGCAAATTGTTGGCCATGCTCTGGTGTTGGTAGTAATGGTGTTAGGGTATTTTTTTGGAATTTTTCATTTCAAAGTGTAGCACAGCGCCTGTGTGTGGCCAATACATATGATGCGGTTATTTTGGCCCTCTAATACTCTTTAAAAATGACCGCAGGCGAAAATGGAGTGCGCGCTATGTTGTACTCCAACGTGTAGTCATTACTAGCGCTAGCCGCAACATAGTAACGCCGCACAGTGTGCGGTAGTCGGAGATTTAATTTTGAAATTGTGAAAGGTACACAGAAGAAATTCAATATGGACACTGATGAAATTTGAAATAATTGCAGTAATTACATAGTATAGTTATGTCGCGACAGCGTTTTTTGCAGATGAATGGCCTGAAAATACAACAAACAACGACAACTTGTAGACGCAGAGTTTCTTACTCTCCCGCATATATCCAAATGTTACAATTTTGACTATTAACGAAACCATATAATTTATATGTATGACAAATCTGCGTCCATTTGTTGTTGTTCCATAACCTCTTCAACAAAATCCTCTCGAACCCGTTTAATGACTATGTAAGCTGTTTGAAGGATGTTAGAGAATTCCAAGGAGATAAGGAATATATTTAAAACTTCCACAAACAGTTAACCCCCGATAAACCTAACTAAAACAGATGACAACTTTGCTTGACTGTAAATATTGCTTAATTGAAACTAGTGCAATTGAGAAGGTGTACTTTGAATACTTCGGATGTTATTGATGATAAAATTTAGACTGTTATTTATAAAGCTCATAATTTGGCAGGTTGGGAAGATCTATAAAATAATGATATTCTTGAATACCTTACCAAATGCTAAACCTTCTGCAAAAGAGACTCTCATGTCAATTTCTATTCCAAAAGACTTTTGTGACGATGACACAGATTCCCGAAAACGCTTAATAATCTTGAATATATAGTGTGGGAAATTTGTTTAAACAAATTTAATCAAAAACAAGTAAGGAAAGGCTAAAGTCGGGCGGGGCCGACTCTATGATACACTCCACTTTCTATCCGAATACAATTTAATTCGGTGAAAAAGTGAAAACGGGCAGGATTTTTGCATCCTGTAAATGTGTGTGTTTGACAAAAAATGTTAAATCGGAAAGGACATTTGTATGGGAGTATATTGAAATCTGGAACGAAATTGGTGAAATATAATTCGTATAGTTTGGCCAAAATCGGTTAAACATTTGGGAGCAACATTTGTATTTGCGCTATATCTAAATCTGAACCGATCTTAGCCACTTTCACCATAGGTTTTTTACTTGGATTATAAGCTATTGTGCCAAATTTAAAGAAAATCGAAAAGCGGCAAAAGTCAAATCGGGAGCTACATTTGTATGGGTGCTATATCTAAATCTGAACCGATCTTACCTACTTTCTGCCATGGTGTTTATAGTTGGATTATAAGATGTTGTGCCAAATTTAAAGAAAATCGGGTACAATACATGGTTTCTAGAGCGCAAAATGTCAAATCGGGAGCGACATTTGTATGGGAGCTATATCTAAATCTGAAGCGATCTTACCCAATTTTTGCATAGGTGTTTATAGTTGGATTATAAGATGTTGTGCCAAATTTTAAGAAAATCGGGTACAATATGTGGTTTCTAGGGCGGAAAAAGTCAAATCGGGAGCGACATTTGTATGGTAGCTATATCTAAATCTAAACCGATCTTACCCAATTTTTGCATAGGTGTTTATAGTTGGATTATAAGATGTTCTGCCAAATTTAAAGAAAATCGGGTACAATATGTGGTTTCTAGAGCGGAAAATGTCAAATCGGGAGCGACATTTGCATGGGAGCTATATCTAAATCTGAACCGATCTTACCCAATTTTTGCATAGGTGTTTCTAGTTGGATTGTAAGATGTTGTGCCAAATTTAAAGAAAATCGGGTACAATATGTCGTTTCTAGAGCGGAAAATGTCAAATCCGGAGTGACATTTGTATGGGAGCTATATCTAAATCTGAACCGATCTTACCCAATTTTTGCATAGGTGTTTATAGTTGGATTATAAGATGTTGTGCCAAATTTAGGGAAAATCGGGTACAATATGTGGTTTCTAGAGCGGAAAATGTCAAATCGGGAGCGACATTTGTATGGGGGCTATATCTAAATCTGAACCGATCTTACCCAATTTTTGCATAGGTGTTTATAGTTGGATTATAAGATGTTGTGCCAAATTTAGGGAAAATCGGGTACAATATGTGGTTTCTAGAGCGGAAAATGTCAAATCGGGAGCGACATTTGTATGGGGGCTATATCTAAATCTGAACCGATCTTACCCAATTTTTGCATAGGTGTTTATAGTTGGATTATAAGATGTTCTGCCAAATTTAAAGAAAATCGGGTACAATATGTGGTTTCTAGAGCGGAAAATGTCAAATCGGGCGCGACATTTGCATGGGAGCTATATCTAAATCTGAACCGATCTTACCCAATTTTTGCATAGGTGTTTCTAGTTGGATTGTAAGATGTTGTGCCAAATTTAAAGAAAATCGGGTACAATATGTCGTTTCTAGAGCGGAAAATGTCAAATCGGGAGTGACATTTGTATGGGAGCTATATCTAAATCTGAACCGATCTTACCCAATTTTTGCATAGGCGTTTATAGTTGGATTATAAGATGTTGTGCCAAATTTAGGGAAAATCGGGTACAATATGTGGTTTCTAGAGCGGAAAATGTCAAATCGGGAGCGACATTTGTATGGGGGCTATATCTAAATCTGAACCGATCTTACCCAATTTTTGCATAGGTGTTTATAGTTGGATTATAAGATGTTGTGCCAAATTTAGGGAAAATCGGGTACAATATGTGGTTTCTAGAGCGGAAAATGTCAAATCGGGAGCGACATTTGTATGGGGGCTATATCTAAATCTGAACCGATCTTACCCAATTTTTGCATAGGTGTTTATAGTTGGATTATAAGATGTTGTGCCAAATTTAGGGAAAATCGGGTACAATATGTGGTTTCTAGAGCGGAAAATGTCAAATCGGGAGCGACATTTGTATGGGGGCTATATCTAAATCTGAACCGATCTTACCCAATTTTTGCATAGGTGTTTATAGTTGGATTATAAGATGTTCTGCCAAATTTAAAGAAAATCGGGTACAATATGTGGTTTCTAGAGCGGAAAATGTCAAATGGGGAGCGACATTTGCATGGGAGCTATATCTAAATCTGAACCGATTTACCTCAAATTAAATAGCGTTCGTCCTTGATCCACAAAACTTACTTGTGCCAAATTTTGTTAAGATCAGACTACAATTGCGACCTGTAGTTTGATTACAACAATAGATGGACAGACAGACGGACAGACAGACGGACAGACAGACGGACAGACAGACAGACAGACGGACAGACGGACATAGCTAAATCGACTCAGAAAGTGATTCTAAGTCGATCGGTATGCTTAACAATGGGTCTATCCCGCTTCCTTTTGGGTGTTACAAACAAATGCACAAAGACATAATACTCTCGTGGAGTGTATAAAAACCAGTAAGGAAAGGCTAAAGTCGGGCGGGGCCGACTATACGATACACTCCACTTTCTATCCGAATACAATTCAACTCGGTAAAAAGTGAAAACGGGAAGAATTTTTGTATGTTTCCTTATCATAGGTTAATATGACCTGGTTCAATTTGTCAAATCGAAAAGAATATTTGTATCGGGGCTATATCCCAACATGGAATAAAGTGACTAACTTTCAAAATAAGTTCTTCCAGTTCAAATATAACGTTTGGTGGTCACTTCAAAGAAATTCAGAGAAAATTTGTGGTTTCTGGGGCGGAAAAAGTCTATACGGGAGCGAAATTTGTATTGGATCTATATGTAAATCTGAACCGATCTGACCCATTTTCACCATGGGTGTTTCTAGTTGAAATATAAGATATTTTGAAAGATTTGAAAGAAATCTGTTAAAATATGTAGTTTATAGAGTGGAAAAGCGAAATTTGTAATCTGAACCGATCTAACACATTTTTACCACAGGTGTTGCTAGTTGAAAAATAAGATGTTTTGCCAAATCTGAAGACAATCTGATACAATTTTTGGTTTCTATAGCGGAAAAAATCAAATCGATAGTGAAATTTGTATGGGAGCTATATATAAATCTGAACCGATCTGAGCCATTTTTACCACAGATGTTTCTAGTTGAACTATAAGATGTTTTGCCAATTTTGAAGAAAATCTGTTAAAATATGTTTTATCTAGAGTGAAAAGAGTCAAATCGGGAGTGAAATTCGTATGGGGGCTATATCTAAATCTGAACCGATTTTCTTCAAATTAAATAGCGTTCGTTCTTATCCCGTAAAACTTAGTTGTGCAAAGTTTCATTTGGTTCTGTGTACAATTGCGACCTGTATCGTGATTACAAGAATAGATGGACAGACAGACAGACAGACAGACGGACGGACGGACATCGCTAAATCGATTCAAAAAGTGATTCTAAGTCGATCGGTATAATTAACAATGGGTCTATCTCTCTTCCTTAATACTCTCGTGAAGTGTATAAAAATATATATATTATATTTTTTCCCAAAAAAAATATTTTTTGAAAAGTAAGTAAATATAGATATATATTTTTTTTAAAATCGATAAAAATTGTATTTTGTAAAAACTAGCAATTCTTCTACACAAAAAATATTATTACACTATGCAACAAACATTTTTCCGAAAAGCCATGTATGTTTATATAACACTGGTTCTTAATACACATGCACAAAATCATTTGCAACAAAATTCAAATCGTATTTTTTGATTACCATGCTCTACCGAAATACCAACATTATTTGTCGAAAATGATCGAACTTCCAAAAAACATAGACAAATTTTAACCCTAGTAATTTTCTTGTATAAGTTGGAGTGTAATTTTGCTAATCAAGAGTGATTTGGTGACCACCACTGAATCTTGAATAATTAAATGCGATTTTTGAAACGACTTTTTTATTTTCTCGAAAAAAGGGGCCAAATTGACCTGTAAGAAGAGGAGCTGTATTAAAACCAATGTCGCTTGTAACATAGATGTAGTAAGTCGCGAAAAAGCTGCAATTGTTGCAAAAATACAAAATTCGCGGTTGCGCTTGAATTTATTTTAACTTTTTCTGTTGGTTTCTGAAACAATTCTGTCACTAATATTTCCTATTTGTTCAGCAATCATATGCCAAAAAAAATATTTTCATGTTATCTATGTGATAGAAAGCTACGCGGGTTTTTCTAAAGACGCTTTTCAAAATTTTTGACTTTACAGCCACATTTATCTTAATTTTTGCAACAGTTGTAGCCTTTTCGCTATTACTACATGTAAGTAAGAAGCAACATTGGCTTTTAATACACATGCAAAAAATCAGCCGGAACGGTTGGATAGATCGCGAGAGAATTACAAAACAAATATGTAATGCATACGAATCATTTGAGCCATATCTCCCGCGAAAATGAAAATTTTGCAAAAATATTCAATTTGTATTTTTTTGTGTTTACCGTCCTCTACCGAAATATCCTAATTTTTTGTCGAAAAAGGAACGATCTTCAAAAAAACAGGAACCCATTTTAACCTAAGTAATTTTGTTGTATAAGTTGGCGTGTAATTTTGCAATTTAATGGTGAAGAGCTTTATTTACAATATTGGTGTCTTCGGTGACACCCACTGAAATTTTCCAACAATTTTTTTCGTTTTTTTAATCCTTAAAAGTTATTTTTGAAATTACTTTTTTATCTTCTCGAAAAATGGTCATATTAACCCATAAAGGGAGAGCTAGAGGGTTAATATCTTCCACAAAAATGATCCTCATAAAATTCCACAATATGAATTCTCTCAGACATTAACATACAACATTTTTTTCACTTAGTGCTCAATACGACCAAAATGTGAAAACTTTTAACCACTGTAAAAAGAGACTCAAACCAGCTGGACTATAAGTTTATTCTACAAAAATGATCTACTCTACATGCCTTTCAGAATTATTGGGTCGTTATTCTGTACCAATCAAAAAGTCTTGATTTTTTGGACAGTGTTATTAGTACTTATAACATGGCTACTTTATTAGAATAACACCGTGCGACAATAATTGTAGGTCATTAAAATGTCTATAAAATTCTCAAAACTGGACCATTATTATTTAATTTTCTGGTCGAGTTCGCGCTTAAAAGGAATTGAGATTTTCGAAGGATATAATTATTCAACAATTTATTGTCATTTTCTGCTAGTCCTTTCAAATTTGTATCCTTTAAGATTTTCCAAGAAAATATATATTTCTGCATAATAGACATATCAAAACTTCAGAAATTGGAAAATTTACATTTTGCATATTTTAGGAAAGATAATTTATTCAGGCAGTACTATTTTTTTTGTTGTGTGAAAAATATTGGGGTTTTTATAAGAGAATTGATAGCTTAAATTAAATAAAAAAGTAATTTATTCTCTTTTTTTTTCGAAAAAAATTATATATTTTTTTTGATAATAAGAAAATATTATTGTTAATTTTATTAAATTTGTTATTCGATAATACTGTTTAACGAGATAAGGTACAATTGATTTCATAATAACGAACTAATACTCAAAATAACGAAGTAACTATGATAGGTAAATTAATTATTCAAAAAATATAAATATATAATTTAATTAATAAAAAACTGGCCGAACTCATTCGTTTACGAATTTTTAAAGCATTTTGACAATGATGGGTTTTAAAATGTGTTTCGAATATATTTCATACCACACGACTGGTTCTTTAAAGGAGATTTTTGTAAACATTTTGCTTTATTTTTCGTAGCAGAGGTGAAACTTTTGTGAATTTTGTCTATGCGTTAAATCGTATTGTATAAGAATATTAGCATATTTTTTGGAAAGCATCAAAATAGTTACAAGGTTAATATCTTCCCCTCAATATAATAATATTTAGAATCTCCATCATTGATTATATGTCTGGTCGAAATTAGTTCAAACTCATGTTTCATAAAGTGGATCAAAATGTCATCGACAAAATAACGTATAATTTCTCAGTCAAAAATTCTTATCCTTAAAGGACGCATAATAAATTGGATAGTTTACGTTATTATTCACTGTAAGAAATTATATATTAGGCAATATTTTTCAAACACACGATTTGACAAAAAAAAATTAAAAATTAATATCTCAAAACACCCAAAAAATTATATGATTCTATTATATTGAGGGATGTATTACAATACCAAAAATCCTCTCCAATTTTCATCAAAGTAAGATGACTGTCGAATATTTTTCGTTTATTTAATATGAAATTCCTCCATGACCTCCATATTGATATTCTAAATCAGCTATATTTTTATATTTGAAAATGCTATTATGTATTATCAACTATTATCAACTACCCGTCAAAACATATTTCCCCATTTCAATGCTGTTGTTTAAAATCCTCTCTAATTTTATTTTCACAATTTTGCTACGGCATAGCACTGTGCACCGCCGCCACGTACTATAAAGTGCAACGTATATAGCCGACCTGCACACACAATAACGGCCGCCATGAGCATCATTATAGTAAAGTGGTAAATTTATTTATTAGATTTTAATTGAAAATTAAATGAACAACAGAAATTACCGCACACTTTAGATGTACGTTCGTTGATATTATTAAATAGCTTTAGTGAGTGTTCATAGAGCAAGCAAATGGCTTTGCATCAGAAGTGAGTGAATTGAAATGAATCGATTTAAAGAAGGACAATGTAATCTATAGGCTGAGGCATAGACGATTATTGGGAAGAAATGCTGATAAAATCAAGTAAGGAAAGGCTAAAGTCGGGCGGGCCCGACTCTATGATACACTCCACTTTCTATCCGAATACAATTTAATTCGGCGAAAAAATGAAAACGGGCAGGATATTTGCATCCTGTAAATGTTTGTGTTTGACAAAAAATATTAAATCGGAAAGGACATTTATATGGGGGTTATATTGAAACCTGGAACGAAATAGGTGAAATATAATATGTATAGTTTGGCCAAAATTGGTTAATCTTTTGGGAGCAACATTTGTATTTGGGATATATTTAAATCTGAACCGATCTTAGCCACTTTCACCATAGGTTTTTTACTTGGATTATAAGATGTTGTGCCAAATTTAAAGAAAATCGGGTACAATATGTTGTTTCTAGAGCGGAAAATGTCAAATCGGGAGCGACATTTGTACGGGGGCTATATCTAAATCTGAACTGATCTTACTGAATTTCTGCATAGGTGTTTCTAGTTGGATCGTAAGATGATGTGTCAAATTTAAAGAAAATCGGGAACAATATGTCGTTTCTAGAGCGGAAAATGTCAAATCGGGAGCGACATTGTATGGGGACTATATCTAAATCTGAACCGATATTACCTAATATCTGCATATGTGTTTCTAGTTGGATTATAAGATGTTGTGACAAATTTAAAGAAAATCGAGTATAATATGTGGTTTCTAGAGCGGAAAATGTCAAATCGGGAGCGACATTTGTATGGGGGCTATATCTAAATCTGAACCGATCTTACCCACTTTCTGCATATGTGTTTCTAGTTGGATTATAAGATGTTGTGCCAAATTTAAAGAAAATCGGGTACAATATGTAGTTTCTACAGCGGAAAATGTCAAATCGGGAGCGACATTTATATGGGGGCTACATCTAAATCTGAACCGATCTTACCTAATTTCTGCATATGTGTTTCTAGTTGGATTATAAGATGTTGTGCCAAATTTAAAGAAAATCGAGTATAATATGTGGTTTCTAGAGCGGAAAATGTCAAATCGGGAGCGACATTTGTATGGGGGCTATATCTAAATCTGAACCGATCTTACCGAATTTCTGCATAGGTGTTTCTAGTTGGATAGTAAGGTGTTGTGTCAAATTTAAAGAAAATCGGGAACAATATGTCGTTTCTAGAGCGGAACATGTCAAATCAGGAGCGACATTTGTATGGGGGCTATATCTAAATCTGAACCGATATTATCCAATTTTTGCATAGGTGTCGCTAGTTGGATTATAATATGTTGTGCCAAATTTAAAGAAAATTGGGTACAATATGTGGTTTCTAGAGCGGAAAATGTCAAATCGGGAGCGACATTTGTATGGGGGCTATATATAAATCTGAACCGATTTGCTTCAAATTAAATAGCGTTCGTCCTCGATCCACAAAACTTACTTGTGCCAATTTTTGTTAAGATCGGACTATAATTGCGACCTGTAGTTTGATTACAACAACAGATGGACAGACAGACGGACAGACAGACGGACAGACGGACATTGCTAAATCGACTCAGAAAGTGATTCTAAGTCGATCGGTATACTTAACAATGGGTCTATCTCGCTTCCTTTTGGGTGTTACAAACAAATGCACAAAACCATAATACTCTCGTGGAGTGTATAAATATTACTAGAAAATCTACTTAAAAGTAGTGTAAATTTTAATGCTCAAAGGCAGCGATGAAAATCGGTTGTTCTGTTACAACAGTTAGGATTTTCTATTCTAGTAACCCCTGGGCCACTTATGCCATTTTGGCGGTCCCAAAGATCTGTTTACCTCTTTATTCAAGCATACCTACTTGCTGGCCTCAAAGTGCTCCCAACTATATTCCATCATCGTCCGTCATGCCAGTCTGGAAATACACCCATCCACATTTCGAATGTGTTATTCATGTAAATTAATAGAGCAAGTTAATCATTTTGGAAAAGAGAACTACAACCTACTACTTAGTTCAGGTAGAAACTAGCACAGCAAAAAAGAGGACCACTGAATACTATTCCGAATGGTGGTTTTATGCAGATGTATTTTTGGTGTGTGTGTGGCCTTAAAGTTCCGCCTGGTTTTACAACATAATGATCAGTTCTGGAGACGAGTTGGTTTGGCTTAAACAGACAATGAACTTTTGCTGTAATTGGTTAAGTTCCAGTGAATATTTTAAACAATTGAATGACTGGAACATACACGAAATTATACCTGTGAGTTGAGCGTTGCATAAAATACGCGTTGCCTGTTAATTGATCATTTCGTAGCTTGTTTTGTAGCCCCATTGTTGCCATCGCTCCCCAGCGTATGTATTGACATGGCCAAGCTTAATAATCATAAAACTTTACATAGCATAACTACAAGTGATAAATTCCCTTGCCACCATCGAACACTCTACTTCACACTACATATACTTTTGGTGTAAAATTCCTTTGGAAAATTACAAAAAATATCTACAATACCGGGGGGAGAGGTGATGAAGTGTGTGCGAAATGTTTGGAAGATCCCCCTTTTTGTAACCAGTTTGTAGTTAAACCATAAAAGTACATAACAAGCTCATTACTTTTGATAATCACGTTGATGAATAATTTTTTTGCGCGATCATTTGCTATGTGCTGTGGTGCGCACGTATCGGGGCAGATAAATTTAATGGGAAACGTGGATGGGAGTTGCCATATTGCTTGGTGTGATATTAGGAGTTAGTCCTATAAAATCTGTAAAAACCGAAAAATTTTAAAATTTTTGATGTTTTGTGCACATATGTAACAAATATTATTCAAAAGAGGAAAAACTAATTCATTAACTTGGATCTGTGTATGAAGTCGAAAATCAAAGTTAAATCTAATTTCTAAATTATTTAGTTTTTCTGTATTTATTATTCGAAGAAATACATATTTAACAATTTATAAAAGAAGAAACTTTTCAAAATATAATTTTTATTTAACCATCATGTCCTATAGGAGTTACGACAAAATCTATAGAAATCCTATTTAGACCGAAGCCCAGAATTTGTTTGTATTTATCAAAAAACTCCAGGGTTAAAGGGTGAATTGTTGAATAGGTACCTAACACACGCCTTTGGTTTATTTTATATGTTCGCTAGTTAGTTTTTTTAATTCTTTAAGAGGTTTGAAACCTACAGAAAGAGAATGGAATGTGGACATACGAAATCCAGAATCTAATCTAATCTAAATAGAGACAACTTTTAATGGAATGTAACACATACAGGGACATCTGCATCACATTAATAATCCGGAGTCGAATAAATACAGACCATGAGCAGAACACACTGAAAAGGAGGAAAACTTTTACTTTCTCAATATCCTCTGGGTGGTATACGTTTTCGGAGTTACTTTATAGGAGTCGAATATATACAGACCATGAACAGAACACACTGAAAAGGAGGAAGATTTTTACTTTCTCAATATCCTCTGGGCGGTGTACGTTTTCGGAGTTACTATTATAAAACCTGAAATACCGCACGGGCTCATTGTGGAAATTTGTGATTCAGACATTTTGTCTGAATAAGAGATTACTACGACATCGACTGGTCTAATTCTACCCTATGGATCATCGAACTTGACTGCTCTTCTTCGAGCTAAAATAATCTAAACAAGTAAAAACGGCGTTAAGTTCGGCCGGCCGAACTTTATATACCCTCCACCATGGATTGCATTCCACAGAGGTTGTCGGTTTTCGTAGACGTGCAGTAATATTACAGGAAAATATAATTTTTTTAATATAGCCAAACCAAAACAAATACAAATATTGAAAAAATAATTTTATAAATAAATATAATATTTATATTTTCAAAAAGCTTAAATATCGTAAATATTGGCAGATAGTGGGTGCTACAGTTGGTTATATTTCCATTCTATTTTAATTCCAAAAGTACAAATTTTGAAAATCCATTATCAGACGTACATAGTGCAATATAACCTAACTTCATGATTCAACCAATTTTTGCCGTAAAAGAAAAATTACGAATTTGGAAAAAACTCTTTTTTTTTGCGTGTCTATGCAGTCAGAGGAATGTATACACAGAATTCCATGATTCCAGCTGCGCCCATTTGGTTGGTACCATTTTTACCCCCTTGACGTTTCTACGCAATTCGAATTTCATCATTCTAGCAGTAGTCGTTTAGTTGGTACTATTTCTATCCCTCTGTACCATTGTATCCCTTGAAAGTACGAATTTCGAAAAATTCGTTTATTTTCCGTGTCTACGTAGTCAAGGGAATGTATACTTAGAATTTCATGACTCTAGCTGCGGTCATTTGGTTGGTACTATGTTTATCCCCTTTTTTCATTTTGACCCCAAAAAGTACGAATTTCGAAAAATCATTTTATTTTCCCTGTCTACACAGTCAGAGGAATGTATACTCCGAATTTCGTGACTCTAGCTGTGGTCATTTGATTGGTACTATTTTTATCCCTTTTTTCATTTTAACCCCAAAAAGTACGAATTTTGAAAAATCCGTGTATTTTACTTGTCTATGCAATCAGAGGAATGTATACACCGAATTTTATTATTCTAGGTACAGCCGTTTGGTTGGTACCATTTGTATCCCTCCATTCCCATTTTACCCCTTAAAAGTACGAATTTGGAAAAAAATTCTTTTATATTATGTATCTACTCAATTAGAGGAATGTACACACCGAATTTCGTGTCTCTAGCTGTTGTCGTTTAATAAGTACCATTTTATCCCTTTTTTGCCCCATTTCACCCCCTACAAATAAGAATCACTTTATGGTGGACGTTTTTGATATAAGGAGAATGCGTATACCAAATTTTTAGTCATTGTGGGGGAACAATTTTTCCTTTTGGGCCGATTTCGCTCCGTTTCAATCCCAACCGATCTACGACTATAAGACGCATTTATAGAAAATTTGAACGTTCTAGATCCTTTAGTTTAGATGCTAGCGTGCTTTCAACAGACAGACGGACGGACATGGCTAGATCCTCTTAGAATTTTATGACGATCAAGAATATATATACTTTATAGGGTCTCAGGTCGATATTTCAAGGTGTTACAAACGGAATGACAAAGTTAGTATACCACCATCCTGGAAGTGGAGGATATAATAAAAAAACGAAAATTTACCGGCAGGGTGTTTTTTATCAGGGACTTTAACTCTTAATATAAATACAAGATTTAATTCATTATTTAATTTAATTTAAAAATAAAACTACAAATTTCCGGCAGTAGTGAAATTTTTATTTATTTTATTTTAATAAACAGAAAAATCCTAATATTTAGCGGGCCAAATGGGACAAAAATAGTACAAATTATACGATAACAGCTACAAACATGCGATTTAGAATGAACATCCCTCTAATTGCGTAGACACGTAAAATAGATGGATTTATCAAAATTCGTACTTTTAGGGGATACAATTGGAAAAGAGGGATAAAAAAGGTACCACCCAAACCGGTGAAGTTTAAATCATGAAATTCGATATATACATCGACGTAAAGGCATTTTTCTAAATATGTACTTTTAAGGGGAAAGTGACGCGAAAGGGAATACAAATAGTACCAACCAAACGGCTGCAGTCATAATAGTGTAATTCGGTGTGTGTATTGCTCTGACTGAGTAGAGGCGAAATAGAAAGAAAAACAAATAAATGAATAATGATAACATCCTATGACAATTTTTAAAAAAGTCGCTACACTCGAACCGGGTAATATACTTATGAAACTATAGGCAAAATGGAGTTACTTGGCTTTTTTAGTTTTTCATTTCCTCATCCTGTTTCCCATTCACAGGACTACAAAAATTCCAAAGATAAAATTGTATTACTTGGTGTGATTTTTTAAACGCAAATTCGGCAAGTGAGTTGTGCTTCTCGTTCGTTCGTGAGAATCATCTCCATATAGAGGCCGGGTTTGATGTTGAAAAGTCGCTGCGAAGCCACTTGAAAAGACTTTTGACATGGTCGAAATCATGATCGTGGTAGTCTGCAGCAAAGTAATAAATATCACCATTTGTAAATAAATTTTGCATTCTATTAAATACAGATGAAAAATAGTCTTGAGCCAGGACAATATCCCAGTTCAAATTATTTTATTTACTTGTTCGCGCCCTTAGATAACGGCATTAGAGTCAAATTAAAGAGTAGAACATCTATTAAAAATACTTAAACTAACATGCCTCTATCTATATTAGTTCAGCATTAACATCTATTTCAAGTTTATCCCTTTCCCTTTTTCTAGTTTATTCATGCCTTGCTTTTTAAGAGACAAAATTTTAAATTATTGTTAATACTAAACTAATACAGATAGAAGTTTGAAATTTGAAGTATTTTAGCACACATTCTCTTCTTTGATTTGGCATTTATACCGGTGTCATAGAGAGGGACTAAGTATAAAAAATAATATTTGAAAAATTGTATCCTTTGGAACTTTGTAGTCTTTTTAAGGGGCAACAGGATGAGAAAATGAAAAACTAAAAACGCCAATTAGCTCCATTTCACCTACAGTTTCAGATGTATACCATTTGGTTCAAGTGTAATATAGACTGTCGGACAGTGTTGTGATAGGCAATTAATTATTTAAAGAAATATAATATACATTTTTATACGATTTTTGCAGCATTTTGAAGAGCTTCTAATATATAGTGACCAATTTATAATCATAATTTTCCCTGAAATATGTAATGTACCTCAACATATGGCATCCCTTTGCCGGCAGGCAAAAATTCGCCAACAAGTGGCGTTTAGTTTGACCACCACCACCGTCATTGTTCGCTGTAATCGTCATCATCGCTGCCATCATCGTCGTCAGCGGCATGAGTACCAATTCCGTATAAACTCAACTATTTTTCAAGGTGGCATTATACATTTTTCTTATTCTTATTTTCTCAGTTTTGCTGCGGCAACCAGCAACAACATTGTTACTGACCACAACAACAACAGCCAAACAAATGAGAGAAAAAACGCAGCCCAAGTGATGGTTTAAAAATAAAATCACTAAACTGGTTTAACCACAACAACTTCGAATTCAGCCAAAACTAATAAACACTCCTCGCGGGCACCAGTGCACCACAGCACAGCTCCTCTGGCCCAGCGCACGAAAGTCCTCATTCTAGCCGTGACTGCGTACCGGGTTCTTTGCGTTCGACACAAGTGTGTGTAGTGGTGTTTGCTAATTTCAAGCTAAATTACCCTGACGCCTTGACGGGTAAACGTCAGAGTTGCATACAACGGCGGCAGCGGCCACACTACTGCCACTACTACTTGTTTCTGGCAAGCGGCTGCACACAGGGGGTTCAAATCAAACAGGATGTGGTAATAAGCAGGAACACTTTTCAAAATTAAAGATCTAATGAGGATTCATTTTAAATCAACAATAATCGCTTCCTATTTCGGAAAGTTTGAAACTGGCCTTTAATCACACCTTCAACAATTCCCTTCTCCGGCAAGGAAATACTTAGCACCTTCCTGTTACAGAGTATCTTCATGAGATTTAAGAAATAAATGATTTTATTACTTCTCTGACGTTTCAATTTTAATAATAAGAACTATGAAAGTCTCCTGTGCACAAACTGTACTCTCTCCATATCCGACAACTTTGCTTTTAGACTAAGCCAAACAGACAGAAATGGAGCTGGAACAGCCCATTACATGTGAGCTATTAAAAATGTTCTCGTAATACTGATCTTCCCAATAAAAAACCACAAGTTGGAACTGCAAATTGATAAAATTGATGAGAAGGATATAGTTTTTCCCAAACAAGGACTGAAGATGTCCCCCCAATTAATAGTTGTTTAATACACTTGAAGTATTATTCTGATATATAAAGTCGAGGGTTTCACGAGGGTTTCTCTTCCTATACTTCACCCCTCTATTACAATGAGGCCTCGTGTTACCTATCAGCTATCTGAGTGCTGCCATATCGCAATAATCTCATCAATTGGGAGAATCAATTTCCTTTCGCAAAAGATTTTAGCAAATTTCACAACTTATTTGGTAAAATTATGGATTTTTGTGTCGCACTTGGAACCACTGTGCCTCTTCTTGCCACAATGTTGTAATCGTGCAGTGCGTTTTCCAACAACAATGTACACGGGCCTTTACGGATGCATGGCTGCCTCGACTGGAGTGATGGTAAATCGACTTATTTAGTTTTCATAACACCAAATTTAAGTAGAGGTTGCAATGCCTCCGTTGTTCGCAGCGAAGCAATGCCAGCGATGCAGCAGCCCCCAAAGAAGTGATGGCAGAACAGCGACAAAGAAAAAGATGAACCAAAGAGGTGTGCATCGTGTTCACGTGTTAATTCCGGATGGCTGGCTGGTCAGTCATTCATACACTCACTCCGTCACTCATTCCAGCGAGAGACGAACGTTGGACACATACCACGCTACACATGCGCATTGGTGCAAACATATGATCGTCACTTAGCGATCTTGATATGGTATATAGGTGGGTATATATATCTTGTCTTTTTGTACTTGTTGTTGTTGCTGTTGCCGTTGGTACGTGAACAAAAATAAGGTAATACATGTTGTTGCACTTTCATGCCTTAACAGCAAATGAACAAAACATGTTTGGTAACTGATGAACTGTCTTGTCTTCGTTTAAACTGTATTCCGGCGGACACATACTTAAAGGCAACAATTTGTGTGAAACCTGGGGCAAAGACGAATTTGAAATGCCTTAAATCTTGCACTTGTATATATATATATAATATATGTATAACATAATTCATTAATTAATAAAATAATTCATTGATGGACCATAAAAATATCTATAAATTTCTGAATGTAGAGAACAACTGTAGCAAAACTGGGTACTCAGATCTTCATTTACTGATCGAGTTCGCTATTAAAAATAGGTGGCATTCTTGAATTTCAGCAATTCATTGTTATTGCTAGTTTTGTAACGCTATATGGACAACCTACACTTTGAACAACCTAAAAAATTGTGAGGTTTTAGGAAGTGTAACCAAAAAGTCGAAAAGGTCCTTTCAAATTTTATTGCTTTATTATCTTTCAAGATATACGGTGGAAATGTTTGGGAAAATATATTAAAATTTCATCTTTCTGCTGGAAACACATCCTTATACTTGAACACATATATACTTCGGTAGTAAGGATTTGTATACCCTCGACCTACATATGGGGGTATATTCACTTTGTCATTCCGTTTGCAACACCTAGAAATATTAAGCGACTACTCCATAGAGTATATATATTCTGGGTCGTGGTAAAATTCGGTTGGGTTTGAAAGTGGGCGAAATTGGACAAAATACCCCTAATATCGGAAATCGGATAAAAATTGGTAGCAATGATGGTACCATAAAAAATGGTATCAACCAAACCGCTGAAGTTGATGTCGTGAAATTCGGTGTATACATTCATCTGACTGTGAAGATGCAAAACAAACCGGAATTTTTTTTCGAAATTTGTAAATGGTATTCGGTGAAAATCGGTGTTTACATTTCTTTGACTGCGTAGACGCGAAAAATAATGAGATCTTTCGATATAAGTACCTCGGGATCTGAGATTAAATTTGGCACCAATCAAATTTCTGACAATGACAAATGATTCTCACAAACGAATGAGAAGCACAACTCACTTTCCGAATATCCGTTTATTATTTGGTTCGCTTTTTTTAACAGATATTCGGTGTTGTTGAAAAGTCGCTTCGAAGCCACCTGAGGAAATCTTTCACAGGAAGCCAAGCAATAAATGTCACCATGCCATTTGCAAATAAATTAGCTTTTTATAAAATAGAGATGTAAAATGGTTTAAGCCAGAAGTATATCCCACTTCAAATCAAAATTTTACAAATATTTTATAAGTAGTGACGACGTTTTTACGTATCACAGGTTTTATACGAAAATTCCAATTTGAATGAAATTTTTTTTTTTATATGTATATATCGTTTTCCGATATAAAAACAGCCTGAAATTTTTTGGTTGTTTTGAGATAAGCATGTTTAATTTTTTTTGCAGTTGTTTGAATAGTATTATAGTTAACGCAATACTAGATCTAAATTAAATATTAATTTTTATTGAGAATTTTTCTACGACTGAATAATGACGTTCGTATTGTGCAAACTGTCAAAATTTTCAATGCATCCTTTAAGGATGAGCATGTTTGAATTAGAAATTAAACGTTATGTTTTTCACTGACTTTTAACCCACTTTATGGAACTAGAATTTGAACAGACTATTACTATATTGAGGGGACGATGTAATCTACTCATTATGGGCAAAAACAAGTTTTTGTTAACATTTCGGTTATTTCATCTCAAAACGCCAATTGCTGGGATAATTTTGATGTTATAGGATTCAGTGCACTGAAGCCTTTCGAAATTAAGTCCAGACGTCCATTGTGGATTCACTGTCAAAATATTAATTTGCGATTGTTTTTAATAATTTTTAGCGTTTAAGTACATAGGGCTATCAAACCCTAGCATCACTTTGCTTCCTACATCTATTTTTCACAAAATGGCATGTGCGAATACCATAAAAACTACAACTTTGCCTTGCTAAAATAGAAAATCACTTTGAAAAACAAGGATGTTCAGGATTAAGGATATTTTTAATTTTTGGAGTCCTTGATCTACAAGCACAAACCACTCTTTTATATTATTAAAGTGGAGATGAAAACCTATCCAGTGAAACCAATCTTGTTAAAATCATTAACGATATAAGCTATCTCTTCATCAAGTGTGGACCACTATCGAACCACATATCACTTTAATCTATGGTAAACGCCATATAAGCCGCAAGAACGAGTAGAATGTTTTATTATCGAGTTTTCATACAAAAGATTACAAAATGTGATTCCCATAGATTTTTTACAAATATTCATTGCTTTCTTCAAAATATTTTTTATTATATTTATTTTTACAAAAATCTTCTTTTCTATGCTCAATTTTGTATGCAAATAAAGCTATATTTCCCAATTATCAAAAAATGTGAAAATTTAAACACTAGGTTCGATCGAAAATAAAGTATTTTTATAAGGTACTTTAAAACAAATATTTTTTTGAATTTTCATCAAATTACTTCTAGTTTTTTAGAAATTTTTTAATTAGAAAAACAATTTTATTTGATTTTTTCTTCATTTTTATACACTCTTTGTGCATTTGTTTGTAACATCCAAAAAAACGAGATAGACCCATTGTTAAGTATACCGATCGACTTAAAATCACTTTTTGAATCGATTTAGCAATGTCCGTCTGTCTGTCTGTCCATCTATTCTTGTAATCTCGATACAGGTCGCAATTGTTGACAGAACCAAATTAAACTTCGCACAACGAAGTTTTTCGGTACAAGAACGAACGCTATTTAATTTGAAGAAAATCGGTTCAGATTTAGATATAGCCCCCATACGAATTTCACTCCCGATTTGACTCTTTTCACGCTAGATACAACATATTTCAACAGATTTTCTTAAAATTTCGTAAAGTATCTTATATTTCCACTATAAACATCCATGTTTCCAATGGGTCAGATCGGTTCAGATTTACATATAGCTCCCATACGAATTTCGCTCCCAATTTGACTTTTTTCACTCTAGAAACCACATATTTTACTAGATTGTCTTCAAAATTGGCTCAACACCTTATATTTAAACTAGGATCACCTATGGTGAAAATGAGTCAGATCGGTTCAGATTTATATATAGCTCTCATTCAAATTTCGCTCCCGATTTTAATTTTTCTGCTCTAGAAACTACATATTTTAACAGTTCTTCTTCAAATTTGGCAAAATATATTATGTTTCCACTAGAAACACCCATGGTGAAGATGAGTCAGATCGGTTCTGATTTATATATAGCTCCCATTTAAATTTCGCTCCCGATTTGACTTTTTCTGCTTTAGAAACCAGATATTTTAACAGATCTTCTTCAAAATTTGCAAAATATCTTATGTGTCCACTAGAAACACCCATGGTGAAAATGAGTCAGATCGGTTCAGATTTATATATAGCTCCCATATAAATTTCGCTCCCAATTTGACTTTTTCCGATCTAGAAACCACATATTTTATCAGATTGTTTTCAAATTTTGCAAAACATATTATATTTAAACTAGGAATACCTGTGGTGAAAATAGGTCAAATCGGTTCAGATTTATATATAGCTCTCATTCAAATTTCGCTCCCGATTTTACTTTTTCTTACTTTTTTTCTAGAAACTACATATTTTAACTTGAAACACTTGAAACATCCATGATGAAAATGGGTCACCATAAAAAGTTCGCTCCCGGAAACCACGTATTTTCAGAGAATTTCTTCAAATTGAGCATAACACGTTATACAGGGTGGCCCAGAAAGACCGAAGTGGTGTGAATTGTTTTGTTTATAACTTTTTATTTAAGAGATATTTTTTTAATTTTTTTTTTTTAAATACATTAAATTTATGGGGAATATTTTTGGATTAGTTATTAAAAATGATATCCCGCAAGTGGTGGCCATATTCTGCTTCGCACAAATGTGCTCTTTCCAACACATTTTCCATGACCTTTCGCAAAACTTCCGGTGGTATGTTGTTAATTTCTTCTCGAATATTGGTTTTTAACTCCTCAATAGTCCTAGGCTTATTAACATAAACTTTTCCTTTTAAATAGCCCCAAAGAAAACAGTCTGGAGCGGTTAAATCCCCGCACATTAAATTGACGACGGTATGCACGCTGAGTCAACACAATGGACCGTTGATTTGAAAAGTAAATTTCAACAATATGGGCACGTTGTTCAATTGTGTATTGCTCCATTATAAATTATCCAAGTCTTCTTTACAAAATACTGAAAAGAAAAGAAAAAAAAATTATAATAAAAAAGTTATAAGGAATTCACACCACTTCGGTCTTTCTGGGCCACCCTGTACTTGAATTGGAGGAACCTATTGTCTAAGTGGGTAACATCATTCCATGTTTGGATATATCCCCGATACACATATTCTTCTCGATTTGTCAAATTGAGTCACATCATATTAGCCTAAGATTAGGAATCATACAAAAATCCTTCCCGTTTTCAATTTTTTACCGAATTGAATTGTATTTGGATAGTAAGTGGAGTGTATCATATAGTCGGCTCCGCCAGCCTTTAGCCTTTCCTTACTTGTTTATTCTATTTTTAAAAAACGCAAAAATTATTTTAGATTTTTGTAAAATGATTTGAACTGGGATATTGTCCTGGCTCAAGACCATTCTGCATCTATATTTAATAGAATGCAAATTTATTTACAAATGGCATGGTGACATTTATTACTTGGCTGCAGACTACCACGATCATGATTTCGACCATTTGTTAAAAGTCTTTTCAAGTGGCTTCGCAGCGACTTTTCAACATCAAACCCGGCCTCTATAAGGAGACGATTCTCACAAACGAACTCACTTGCCGAATTTGCTTTTAAAAAATCGCACCAAGTAATAAAGTACACATGTCATCTAACAAGCATCTCATTGAGTTGCATATGTAAGTATGTATATATGCAGGTATAGTTACCCAGCAATACATCTGCCGTGCCAACGCTAATTTGTTGTAAAATAATTTTTTATTAACTGATAATATATTCATTAAGACGCTCCATAAGTATTATGATGGAGTTACTGGTACTTATTCTACAAGAATTATAAACGTGACTTAAACCAAGATGCTTTACAAAACTGCGAATGTCTCAAAATATTTCGGCTTTACCAATGTCAATTCGAATTCAAAAATTTCAAAATTAAAACCGAGTTAAAAAATTATTTTTTGTTTGCATACTAATTAATAGAACAGCATAAAATTTTTTGGGTATTTTTTATTTTTTTACTAAATACCAGTTTTCGTCGAAGGCACAAGAATGACATTTTACATTTGTCCATATATTTTCCGCAACTACGCTTTTTTCCTTCGTTAATTTGTCTAACAGAATTAAATATTATTTTTATCTAATTTGTAAATGAGTTTTTCGTGTTATTTATAAAAAATTAAAAATCATAATTTAAAAAATCGTTTGCGCCTAAAAAGAGGGTCATAACTTCGTTAATTCATATATCTTTTACATGTAGACATTTTTTTCTGCATTATAATATAGAACAAAATATTTTTCCGATTTTTTTTCTATTTTTTGTGAAATTTTTCGTTCAAAAAAAGAAAACAATTTTTACGCAATTTGTTGAAGACTTTTAGTGAAATAATAATACGTATTCAGATTCAATGCAAGACAATTCAGTTGCATCAATGAAAAAATAATTAATATGGAGCCTCCAATGATGATAATAATGTTAAATCATTCAAAAAAAAATAAAAAGTTTACTAAAGCGAGACACCGTGGCAATGACCAAGTGAAAAAAGCCAACTGACAATCCCTGATGTTACGAACTGCAGCAGGCACCCACAAGACCGAAGTATCTCGCAATCAGTGCAGAAATCCTTGTACGATAGCGCTCCCTAATGTCTGATAGCGCTCCGACGAAACGAAACAAAAAACGAAAGAGAAACATTGTTAGGTTTTATTCTGGCATTGTTTTTTCTTTTTGACTAAAAATGGTGTGGTCAGTAATGTGAAGATAATGATGCTTTGATGATCGAATTGATAACAACACTTGGCTGTTTTATTACCACCACCAGCACCAACATCACCAAAAGGTAAGACTCACCTTGCCTCCTTCTTCTCATACTCTCTCTCTAAATTCTGATGCCTCAGTGGTCCGGCCGGACTTCTAATGTCGCAGCCACATTGGTTGCCAAACCAGCTGAAGACATTGTTACCAAAAGTATCGTAAGTAAGTAAGTTTTGTTTCTTTTTTTTGCTTTTTGCTTTGGGTTTGGGTTACCTGATGATCTGTTTATGTTAACTGGTTTATTGTTGTTGTTCTCGTTGGTTGTTGCAGTGAATGTTGTATTGCACATGCTCAGACAGCCAGCCATACATACTTACTACGAGTCGTACGAGTGATGAATGCAGCCAGCCAGCACATGTGTAAGTTCTGCGCGCGCTTGTATGTGAGAGCCTGTGTTTGTGTGTATGTGTGTGGTAAGCTGTGTTTAAGTACATTCGCTTGTCTGACGCGATCTTTTAGATCGTTAATTAAAAATTTTTCAAGTGTGTAATACCAGCGTTACCACAGGCGCATAAAATCGTAATTCTTTTCCACACTTTTCCCTTCAAACAACAACGAACAACAACAAACTGGCCAATAAGTAGTAGTCGTATATTAGGGTATAACGGAGGAAAAATAAATATTAATATAATCCATATATATAAAAGAGTTACGTTACTGACTGACATGGACCAGCGCCCAGACCACACGGAGGACGTTTTACGAAATTCGTGCCTTTGGGGTTTAAAATGGGAGAAAAAGGGATAAACATCGACGAAGGGCTTGAGTAAACGACAGTAGCTAGAAACATGAAATTCGGTGTGTGTGAATTGCAATGACATTGCAGACGAGCTACAAATAGAGATTTTTCGAAATGTGTACTTTTAAGGAAGGAAAGAGACAAAAAGGGATACAATTGGTAGCCATTTAAGTATTGCAGCTGTAGTCGTGAAGTTTGGTGTGTAAATTCCTCTGACAACGTAGAAACACAATTAAAATGGATTTTTTCGAAATTTGTATTTAAAAGGGGTGATCGGGACCAAAAGGGATAAAAATGGTACCAACTAAAGTATTGCAGCTATAGTCGTGAAATTGTGAAAATTCCTCTGACAACGTAGAAATACAATTAAAATGGATTTTTTCGAAATTTGTATTTAAAAGGGGTGATCGGTACCAAAAGGGATAAAAATGGTACCAACTAAAGTATTGCAGCTATAGTCGTGAAATTTGGTGTGTTAATTCCACTGACCACGTAGACTTGCAACATAAATGGGTTTTTCGAAATTTGTACTTTTAAGGGGCGAGCGGGATAAAAATGGTACATATAGAACGACAACGCCTAGAGACACGATATTAGGTGTGTACATTCCTCTAATTGAGTGGATACATTATAAAAAAAAGTATGTTTACGAAATTCGTACTATTAAGGGGTAAACTGGGAACAGAGGGATAAAAATGGTACCAAATAAACGACTGCAGCTAGAATGATAACATTCGATGTATACCTTCCTCTGATCGACTAAACACGTAAAGGGATTTATCGAAATTCATCATTTTAGTGGATAAAATAGAGAAGGGGATACAAATTTTACCAATCAAACGGCATTCCTCTGACTGCGTAGAAACGAAAAATAGAAAGGTTTTCCAAATTCGTACATTCAAGGGATACAATGGGAACAGTGGGATAAAAATGTTGCTAAGTAAACTGCTACATCTAGAATTATGAAATTTGGTGTGAACATCCGTATACACGTAAAAGAAAGAGATTTCGAAAGTCGTACTTTTAAAGGGGTAAAATGGGAAAAGGGAATATAAATGGTACCAACCAAATGTCCGCAGCTAGACTCATGAAATTCGGCGTATACATTCCTCTGATTGCGTAGACACACATAGACGATAAAAATGGGTAGAATCATGAAGTTAGGTTATCTTGCACTGTGTACGTGAATGATAATGAATTTCAAAATTTTACTTTTGGAATTAAAATAGGATGGAAATATAACCAACCAAAGGGCTTTAGCTGAGAATGTATCCACGATCTCCCAATATTTATGGCATATAAGCATTTTTGAAGATTACTGTCTTATATTTACTTTTTGTAAGTAGTAAAACATTATAATTAGGGTATCCAATTATTCGGACTTTTATGATATTCGATCGTTTATTCGAAAACAAAGAATTTCCAATTAATCGAATAAACGCCTGAAGAGTTTTTCGATTAACCGATTAATCGAATAATTGATCAATCTCTCTATATGTATAAAAATGAATCTGTGTTTGTATGTTTGTTTTTTCGTTATAGCAGCCTAAACTACTGAACCGATCTTCTTGAAATTTTCACAGTATTTTCATACTGAACCGGTAGTGAAAATAGGCCATATAATTTTTTGATATTTTCAGTGGGCGTGGCACCTCCCACACAAATTGGAGATTTATTCGTTTTTTATAAATTAGCATATTCGGAATACTGTTGGAGCTAGAGTCTTGAATTTTTGTGAAAGTTCACTAATTGTTAGTCTGCACAGTTGTGGCAAAAATGGGCGGTATTGGAATAGTGGGCGTGGCACCTCCCATACGAAGTTAAAACCTATTATTGAATATTGTCAGTTCTATGACACCTAGAGTGCTGTAATTTTGTGTAAGTGAAACTAGCATTAACATGCGTAGTTGAGCCAAAAATGGGCGTGGCACATCCCATACGAAGTTAAAACCTTTTATTGAATATTGTCAGTTGTCATATGTCAGTCATATGACACCAAGTGTTCTGAAATTTTGTGTAAGTGCATCTAGCATTAACATGCGTAGTTGTGCCAAAAACGGGCGGTATTGGAAAAGTGGGCGTGGCACCTCCCACACGAAGTTAAAACACATTTTCGAATATATTCCGTACTATGACAGATACCATACTGAAATTTTGTCTGAGTGCATCCAGCATCAGTGTGCGTAGCTGTGCCAAAAATGGGCGGTATTGAAAAAGTGGGCGTGGCACCTCCCATACGATGTTAAAACCTATTATTGAATATTTTCACTTCTACGACACCTAGAGTGCTGAAATTTTGTGTCAGTGCATCTAGCATAAACGTGCGTAGTTGTGCCAAAACATGGGCGGTATTGGAATAGTGGGCGTGGCACCTCCCATACGTAGTTAAAACCTATTATCGAATATATTCAGCTCTATGACACCTAGAGTGCTGAAATTTTGTGTAAGTGCATCTAGCATCAATGTGCGTAGTTGTGCCAAAAATGGGCGGTATTGGAAAAGTGGGCGTGGCACCTCCCATACGAAGTTAAAACCTATTATTGAATATTGTCACTTCTACGACACCTAGAGTGCGGAAATTTTGTATAAGTGCATCTAGCATCAATGTGCGTAGTTGTGCCAAAAATGGGCGGTATTGGAAAAGTGAGCGTGGCACCTCCCATACGAAGTTAAAGCCCACTTTCGAATATATTCCGTTCTATGACAGATACAATTTGCTGAAATTTTGTGTGAATTCCTCCAGTGTAAATAATTGTACAAAGATGGGCGAAAAGTAGTCGTAGCCCTTTCCATATGAAAATAAAACCAGTTTTTGAGTATATTCGACACTGAGATTCCTATATTGTTGAGTGAGATAATTTAGTTGTAACCTGCTTAGACAATATACAAATGGGCGGTATTTGAAAGATGGGACATTTTTGATTTGAATTTTGTAAAATTACACTTTTGATTTTCTTCTTTTCAAGAAAGCGGAAATTATATTATTTTTTAGTTTTTGTGTTTTTTGATTAGTGAACAATTTGATTGATTTTCCATGTGTTTTTAATTTCTTCTTACGAATGAAGTGTTTTGTTTAGGTAATGGAAAGGAGGAGAATCACACTTAACAAAAAATCAATTTGATTTTTGACATTTCTTCCATTATTCGCCGTAAACTAACGATCTTCATGGAACACATCCATTTCTTCAGTATCTCAGGAAGTACCTTGATATATATATTACCAATCAAGAGAAAAATCAATATGAAAGCAGATTTTAATTTTTCCCTTTGTTTTTTTTTTGCCTGCCGAAGCTAGTTAAAATTAAACATAATTAATAAAGGTTAAATAGCAAGAAAAGTGTAATTCAATGTTAGTCACTCAAATCAAAGTCAATCAAAGCGTTTATGATTTAATTCATTTAGAGTGTTTTTATTATGGATGGACATATCCAAAAAAGTTTATCCACAATTCCGTGGTTAAATATAGAACATCGGCAAATAAAGCCAACGAATGATTCTACTTAAATTTAGAATATTAATTTCAGTATTTTTATGCAAAACTTATAATATCGATTAATCGATTATTTGGATCAATTTATTCGAATTATTTGTTATTCGATAATAATGATTTTTTGATTATTCGAACATGACAAGCCCCCAATATTTTCTCAGAACACACCTACCCTCCATCTGCAACCCTTAGGGTAGGGCCCCATACATTTACCTATTTTTTATGAAAACTCATGAATTTTTTCCGAAAAAAATAGGGGCACTATATCATATCAAAATCGAAAACTCCCTTCCCTGGTGGGCAGCCATGTAATAAATGTCTTCTTGTCATTTGTAAATAGATTTTCTTCCTATAAAATATATATCCAAAGAGATCATGAGCCAGGACAATATCCCCGATAAAATAAAATTGAATTGATTCATTGTCGTTACACCCTCATATAAGTGTTGGGCAACAATTTGTGTCGAGTACAGGTTTAAATGTGCGGTGCGCATGTGCACTCTTTGTTTCAGCATTTTGTGCAGCATTAGTGCGCCTGCACATGCGCATGCTTGTGTATGTGAACTCGAATAATATGTATGTTGCTATGTTGTGTATGCTGTCGATCTGTTTTTGCTTTTCATTGTTGTGGCCGATGATCTGTTCTCGCTCTTCCCCTGATTTTTATTTAACTTTTAGTTTTAGCTTCAATTTTTTCTTCCACGCTGCTGCTGCTGTTGTTGCTCTCGTAACTCATGTGGATGCAATTTTTAAATTACCTTTTAATGGCCTGTACTTTGGACTGCTTTTAATGCCATATCTGTGTTAAGGTTCATCACCGTCATCGGCATGGGCATCGTCATCTTCATGGGTAGAATCACCGGTATCATTGGCATCACCTTATACTGGGACTGGAGATTGATGTGTGCTGCTGCTGCTGCCGCTGCTGCGACGGCTCACCTTGTTCCTTAAGTAATTTAAGATTCGCTTTTGTTGAAAACAAGATCTTGTCGGCGGTGTTGCTGTTATTAATTGGAAAGATTGAGTTTTGTCTTAAGTCGGCCGAAGTAAAAAGGTTGATTTTTAACTAGCGATCATCAGATATGGGTAGCATTTGATTTTCATTCCCATTCCCAAGAAATAGAGGATCTCAACAATGGTGGCTTTTTGGGAAATACTTTTTTAATGGCAGTCATCGCAATAACAAGATGACTATTAAACAATCACATATCTTGTTGGTGGATTGAATGGAAATGAGGAATATAAAAAAAGGCATCAATGATTCTAATCTATCTAGGCTGGCCAGATAGACAATCCAGGCAGTCTTGGTTCATATTGAAATTATCTGCATTAGGTATTTCTGCGATTTTCCCATAAATGAGTGCTGTCATTTAAATGGCCGATATCCAAATTACTGATCACAAGGCGGCGCTAGCAAATAGTGATATCAAAAGAAAATGGATCTCAAAGGACATTTGCAAGTTTTGATTCTTTAGGAAAATAGTTGATATGTATTAGGGATAGATCTATCGCGATGCCAAGTTTTATTTTAAATTTCCGGCCTTTGATGTTTGAGTTTTTTGTTCTGGTTTGAGGGATGAAGGATCAAAGCGGTCACTGTGATATTTAATCGTGTTTGATCGATGTTGCCAAACGCCCAACAAGCATCTGATCTTAAGATTGACACGCATGACTTGTTATGCCTGCTGCGTATTGTATTTTTTAAGTGCATACTTAACTTTGGAGGAAGAGAATACAATAACAACAGATTGTTATCAGAAATTCCTTTGGAGATTTCCGCTATTGAGAATTTGGCAAGGAACAATCTAGATTGTGAACAAAAAGAAACACAGATAATATTTAGGAAGAAATTTGGGAAATAGTTTTCCTGTAACAAAGGAGTTTTCACACACCCCTGTGATTGTGAATTTTAAAAGACCAGGGGAAATACAGCTGAACAGTCAAATTCAAAAGCTAAATGTTGTACAAAAACGTTTAGAAAAACTTAAAATATCTTTTTTAAAAGTAAAAACATTTTCCTGTCATAATATTATAGGATCCTGGAACAATAAAATATGGAATTAGTGAAGATTGGTTAACTTGTTTTAAAAATTAACTCGAGGGACGGGATTGAGTGAAGGAAATTGAATGGAGTACTTTGAGGCAACACATTGATTTCCTATATGTAATCAGAGAACTGTTAACAAAATTGAAAATTTTAACAAATCAGCAGGAGAAGAAGGAGAAGTAGGACGTCAAATAGCTTCGTTCGGCACTCTAAGTGAAACGCCTATGGCTTAGTTTTTATGAGTTTATGCCTATGGGAATCGTCCGCTAAGATCCATTTTTATACCCTCCACCACCAGGATGGGGGTATACTAACTTTCCGTTTCTAACACATTGAAATATCGACCTGAGACACTATAAAGTATATATATTCTTGATCGTCATAAAAATCTAAGATGATCTAGCCTTGTCCGTCTGTTGAAAGCACGCTAGAATCTATACGAAAGTAGCTAGAACGTTCAAATTTTCCATAAATGCGTCTTATAGTCGTAGATCAGTTGGGTTGGAAACGGGGCGAAAGCGGCCCAAAGGGAAAACTTTTTCCCTCACAAGGACTAAAAATACCTATAATAATCCCTAATATTTTAGCGTATTTAAGCATGTTTTTGAATATGTCTGTTTATATTTACTTGATATTTGGTATGTGCATTCCCTTATATCAAAAACGTGCACCATAAAGTGATTCCTATTAGTAGGGGGTGAAAAGGGCAAAAAAGGGATAAAAATGATACATATTAAACGACAACAGCTAGACACACAAAATTCGGTGTGTACATTCCTCTAATTGAGTAGATATATAATATAAAAGTATTTTTTTCCAAATTCCTACTTTTAACGGGTAAAGTAGGAATAGAGGGATAAAAATGGTACCAATAAAACGGCTGTACGTGGAATAATGAAATTCGGTGATACATTCCTCTGATTGCATAGACAAGTAAAATACACGGATTTTTCAAAATTCGTACTTTTTAGGGTTAAAATGAAAAAAGGGGATAAAAATAGTACCAATCAAATGACCGCAGCTAGAGTAATGAAATTCGGAGTATACATTCCTCCGACTGTGTAGACACGGAAAATAAACTGATTTTTCGAAATTCGTACTTTTTGGGGTGAAAATAGAAAAAGGGGATAAAAATAGTACCAACCAAATGGCCGCAGCTAGAGTCATGAAATTCGTAGTATGCATTCCCTTGACTACGTAGACATGAAAAATAAAAGTTTTTTTTTCCAAATTCGTACTTTCAAGGACACAATGGGTACGGAGGGATAAAAATGGTAACAACCAAACGGCTATACCTGGAGTAATGAAATTCAGTGTGTACATTCCTCTGATTGCGTAGACACTTAAAATAATTTTTCGAAATTCGTATCTTTTGGGGTTAAAATGAAAAAAGTGGATACTAATAGTACAAATGAAATGACAGCAGCTAGAGTGATGAAATTCGGAGTATACATTCCTCTGACTGCATATACACGCAAAATAGAAGGTTTATTTCCAAATACGAACTTTTTCTCTTACGGCAATAATTGGTTGTATCATGAAATTAGGTTATTTTGCACTATGTACGTCTGATAATGGATTTTCAAAATTTGTACTTTTGGAATTAAAATAGAATGGAAATACAACCAACTGTAGCACCCACTATCTACCAATATTTATGGTATTTAAGATTTTTGAAAATATAAATATAAAAATATTTAGTTTTTGATTTGAAATAAATAATGATTTGAAATAATTAAAATATTATATTTTTTTACAAAAATATTCTTTCAATATTTGTATTTGTTTTTGTTTGGCTATATTAAAAAATTTATATTTCCTGTAATAATACTGCACTTCTACGAAAACCGACAACCTCTGTGGAATGCAATCCATGGTGGAGGGTATATAAAGTTCGGCCCGGCCGAACTTAGCGCCTTTTTTACTTGTTTATATTTTCGCCTAACCAAATTTGAAATCTTAACCAATTGAGGACAACATTAAAACCTGTTTTGTATACAGAAAGCATACACACATAAATGTGTATTAAAGAACCGGAATTATACCTGAATACTCTGATATTGTTCCTAAGGTCTGGTATAAATCCACATTTATCGCAAATTCCATTCTAACAGCAGAGTTGATTCCTACTTAATAAATATTGGTGTGGCTATTGATGACCCAGGATTGTTGCAAGCTGAATTAATAAAATTAAAATGTGTATTTTACTACTTTTCTATTTATAACCTTCTTTTTTGCATACATATGTCCTTTTGAAACTCATTTCTCGCTCCACGGATTTTATAGCCCTACTTAAATATTGGCCTAACAAAATTGAATTCAGTTTCCATTGAAAATATTATTTCTCTCTTCGCATTTCATTTTGAATATAAATCGAAATGAAACAAGTAAGTAAGCTTCAGTCGGCTAAACCGACCCTCACTCTCAGAGAACATATATACGGAAGTTATAGGAAATTAAATTTAAGGCAAGGCAGGATAATTTGTGTGGAAGGTACTAGGATAATCGTATCGCATGGTCCCAGCTACCACGTTTATAGAACAATTGTAAAAACATGTTCAAATATCATAGTGGATTCCATGCACCAGTATAGAAGTTATGAAGGATTTAATATTACTTAGGATAGAGACAATTGTGTGGGAGGTACAAAAAGGGGCGTGACTAAAGCGTAAATATTTTTTAGTTTTAAAGTAATTATAAAACAATTTTCAAATATCATATTGCAAATAATTTGGACTACTTACCACAGTGGATGTGCAATATCGCCCATATTCCATGTGAATGTAACTTCTGTAAAAGCATTGTCAAATATCAAATATCACAGTATTCCGATCATTTGTATAGAAGTCAAACAGCTTTAATTTCACGTAGTAGTGGCTCGGAAATTTCGCACATCTTCGAACTTAAACTACGTTTGGGAAAAATATCACCATGTGCAATGTTTGAATTGATTCCTTAGGTTCGTTCGAGAGTTTTCGTGTACACCAGCCAGACAGACGGACATGCGGATATGGCTCAAACAACTTAAAAGGTCGTGAAGCGGATTTGGTCCAAACATACTTATGGTCTTATGTCACAATGCGTTACAATTTTTTCTGTACCAAATGATATATACCCTATCTACAGTGTAGAGTGAGGGTATACAAATTCATATCTTTTTTTCTGGTAGGAGAAAAAAATTATTTTTTTGCCAATTTCTAGCAAATTGCTTCTAGTTTAATACAAAAAAAAACTTAAATATATATATATATATATATTACTATTCTTTTCTTAGTTAGATAATAGTGTCAGAAAGATGTCCCACAAGTTTCGTGATGAAGTTCCTGGCACTTCCTCTATAACAATTACGAACATGTTTACAGAAGAATTTAAAAAATATTTAATAGACATAATCAAAACATCTTATGATAACCTGTCTTCAAAAAAAGTCTTGGAGGTTCCCGACTAAAATAATCTTTGGTTTGCTTAATGCATACTCTCAAAACATTTCGGCTTTATCACTGTCCATCAGCGAAATAGCGATTTAGGGCTATTTGTATGCATTTAAAGAAAAATCCGCTACAATTTCCACATTTTTGGTCCTTACTTGTCGTTAATTTTTTGAATTTATTAATCCATATATTAATTGATAAAAATCAAGACGAAGAATTTATTCGAAATATCAAAGTAGCAACATTTTACTGTAAAGCAACTGTACCCAAACGAAGGACGGAATTTTACATCTCAGTCATACTTATCTCTGTCTTTTAAATTGTCAGTGTTACATTCTTTTAAAATTTCTCCGCAATGAAAAGTAAAATCTTATTGCAGCTCCCTCATGCAATGTCATTAGCATTGCTGCAGTAAATAAAAATCTAGACCCTGTCATTAGAATACTTAATTTGGAAAACGTGTACATGTTAACAACAATTCCAAGTCCACCCCCATAAGCCAGAACATTGAAACATTACCGGCTGATAAGTGTAGTCAAAATAATGACAAAATTCCATTTGGAATTTCATTGGATTCAAATGAAAGCCACAGTTCTGCCCTCAAAGATCTTTCACAACATTCTCACACCTAATTTAAAATTTGTTTTTCTCTCTACCCTCTCCCCAACAAACAAACCTATTCAAGTTTTTCGGGAAAATTTTGCATACGGGTGTTTAAAAATTCAAAAAACGAAAGAAAGGCAATATTGTGGCCGTTGTTCATTTGAAAAAAAATAAAACACCGGCCCACCAGTAATTACAGTGCCCCGAAAGAAAAGCATCTGCACTCGCGCAGCTATTTAACGCAAACGCAATGAGCAGCCAACCGAATACGAAAGGAACAGGCAAAACAAACGCAAGCGCACATTCGACAACAACGACGACGTCGTCGGCGGCGGTGCGCACCACTCTATAATTAGACAACAAACAATAACAACTGAACATAAACTAACAACGGACAGCGAAAACAAAAATTATTATTTATGATCGTTAATTATTAAGTATGGGCCTGAGTCTGAGCCTACAAAATTCGTACAGAAAACCTAGACAACGGCAACACTCCAGCCGAACACACCCAATAATTAAAAGCAGAATAAACGGAATAACAAGAAAATGCCACAGCCAAAAACATCGAAATGGATACGAACGCCACCGCCGAAACATGAAATAAAACTTCCGATACACGAATAATTATAATGATAATAATATTGAAATGAAATAGAAATGGAAATTTTCATCAAACAATCAGTCGCCCATGAATTTTTGTGAAAAGAATTGAGATGAAAATTAAGCGAATGGCCAATTACAATATTTCCCACATTTCCAGAAGGATGTTTGATCTGTGCGATAGTGGTCATGTGATACTCGTAGCCAAGGTGGCAGGTATTGTGATTAGTGAGCCATTGTGAAATTGAGAGGGCGTTTTAATGGCTAATTTCGAATGATAAACGTGAATTTATTAGTATTTCAACAATACAGCCTTTCGAGCAACGATTTTGAATGAAAAGCAATTCTGATCAGACTGAGCCAATTTACATATGTTAAATACTTCACAATAATGTATTGGCAGGTGTTAACGGAAATAATCGTTACACCGGAAATAGAAATATTCATATCATATTCCTTTGTTTTCAAAAATTGTTGATTAAAAAATTGTACTGTGATGTCATCATGTACTTGGCATATATATTCCCCAGAAGATAAGACCTACAAACTGTTGGAATCAATTCAAATTTCGCAAAGATGATTTTAGATATAAATCGATGAGAGAGGCCTAGGCAGGGCAGGATTTGTCATTATGTATTTAAATGAGGCCCCAGAATATTACACTCTAAAGTTAAAACAATATCTTATATACATAAAGTGTATTCTGCAGTATTATCGGCAGATTAGAGGCTTATTGAAAATATTCTTGATTTTCCTTGCCTACGCAACCAGACGAATGTATATGGTTGACTCTCAGATTATGGGACAATTTCTATATCATTTTTGGCATTGAAGTATTTTTTTTGCAGAATTTATTTAGCTATGTAACTATTCTTAATTTATTTTTAATTTTTAACCGAATTATACGAAATTTTGGAAATATGTCTTTCAGGGTCTGAAAATAGGAATAAGCCAGGTTAGTAGAGAAATTATCAAACTGCCATCGAATGCTGCTGTCACATATATTAACGTAATTTTAATATTCCAACTACTCCCTTTATCACTTATTTAACACCTAACAAGTACTTTATGTCAAGTTACAGAAAATATGTATTTTAACCGAATACGATACGATGTACCAAGATTTTACCTTCAGGGACAAAAAATAATCATCAATAAAAATAATAATCGACAAAAAATTATAAGCATTAAAAGAAAACAAGTAGGAGAGGGTTAAGCCGGGCGAGGCCGACTATATGATACCCTCCACTTTCTATCCCACTACACTTCAATTCGGAGAACAAAGTGAAATGGGGAAGAATTTGTGTATGTGCCAGGAAGGATATTTGTATGGGAGCTATTCATATTTATAGTTGAAATATAAAATGTTGTGTCAAGTTTTTCCAAAATCAAGTAAGTTCTGTGTTTTCTGAAAAAACAGTCAAACTGTGAAGGGCAATTATGTTGGGGCTATATCAAAAAAAAAAAAAAACAAGTAAAAACGGCGTTAAGTTCAGCCCGGCCGAACCCTCCACCATGGATTGCATTCCACAGAGGTTGTCGGTTTTCGTAGAAGTGCAGTAATATTACAGGAAAATACAATTTTTTAATATAGCCAACCAAAACAAATACAAATATTGAAAAATTAATTTTATAAATAAATATAATATTTTAATTATTTCAAACCACGCTTATAAGGTAATGCTACCAATACGTCAATTCAAAAAATAAATATTCTTATATTTATATTTTCAAAAAATATTTTCAAAGCCATAAATATTGGTAGATAGTGGGTGCTACAGTTGGTTGTATTTCCATTCTATTTTAATTCCAAAAGTACAAATTTTAAAAATCCATTATCAGACGTACATAGTGCAATATAACCTAACTTCATGATTCAACCAATTTTTGCCGTAAACGAAAAATTACGATTTTGGAAAAAAAGTACAAATTTCGAAAAATCTGTTTATTTAAGTGTCTACGCAATCAAAGGAGTGTATATACCGAATTTCATTTTTCCAGGTGTAGCCGTTTGGTGGTACCACTTTTATCCTTCCGTACCCATTGTATCCCTCGAAAGTACGAATTTGGAAAAAAACTTTTATTTTTCATGTCTACGTAGTCAAAGGAATGTATACTCCGAATTGTATGACTCTAGCTGCGGTCATTTGGTTGGTACTATTTTATCCCCCTTTTTCTATTTCGACCCCAAAAAGTACGAATTTCAAAAAATCAGTTTATTTTCCGCGTTTACACAATCAGAGGAATGTATACACCGAATTTCAATTGTTCTAGGTACAGCCGTTTGCTTGGTACCATTTTTATCCCTCTATTCCCATTTTACCCGTTAAAAGTACGAATTTGGAAAAAACAATTTAATATTATCTATCTACTCAATTAGAGGAATGTACACACCGAATTTCGCGTTTCTAGCTGTTGTCGTTTAATATGTACCATTTTTATCCCTTTTTTGCCCCATTTCAATCCCTACAAATAAGAATCACTTTATGGTGCACGTTTTTGGAATATAATGGGAATGCGCATACCAAATATCAAGCAAATCTAAACAGACATATTCAAAAAACATGTTTAAATACGCTAAAATACTAGGGATTATTATGTGTATTTTTAGTCCTTGTGAGGGAACAATTTTTCCCTTTGGGCCGATTTCGTCTCGTTTCAATCCCAACGGATCTACGACTATAACACGCATTTATGGAAAATTTGAACGTACTAGCTCCTTTCGTTTAGAGGATTGCGTGCTTTGCGTTTTATTCAAAATCAACATCTGCCCTTAAAATTTAACCACCCTTTATATGCAAAATTCTTCTCAAAGAAGTGCGAGAAATGTTCAGTTCCTGAGAACGATGCTGATGTTGATGAATGTTCTTGGACATTCTCAGCCACAGCAGCAATGTTTTCGATCGAACGCACTGGACGAGAACGTTTGTCCAATAACGATCCATTTTTATGATCTCGCTTCACAAATTGACACACAAACTGAACTGAAGGCCGATCTCTTCTCGAAAATTGTCCACGTAAATTTCTTACAGTTTGCGTTAAAGACTCACTACTTTGGAAGTACGTTTTTAATATTTCCCAATTTTGTTGGAGCGTATATCGTGAAAATAAAACTAAAAACAAGTAAGAAAAGGCTAAAGTCGGGCTGGGCCGACTATATGATACACGCCATTTCTATACGAATACAATTCAATTCGGTAGAAAAGTGAAAACAGGAAGGGTTTTTGTATGTTTCCTAATCAAATGCTAATATGACATGGCCAAATTTGTCAAATCGAAAAGAATATTTGTATCGGTGCTATATCCAAACATGGAATGAAGTGACTAACTTCCATAATAAGTTCTTCCAGTTCAAGTTCCCTCACTTTGAGGGAAATTCGGTGAAAATACATGGTTCCTGGGGCGGATAAAGTCAATCCGGGAGCGAAATTTGTATGGGATTTATATGTATAAATCTGAACCGATCAGACCTATTTTTACGATGGATGTTGAAATATAAGATATTTTGCAAGATTTGAAGAAATCTGGTAAAATATGTGGTTTATAGAGTGGAAAAATGGAAATCGGGAGTGAGATTTGTGTGAGAGCTATATATAAATCTGAACCGATCTGACCCTTTTGCACAATGGCTGTTTTTAGTACAAATATAAGATATTTAGCCTAATTTGAGTAGGAAATGTTAAAATAAGTGGTTTCTAGAGCAGAAAAAGTCAAATCGGGAGCTATATATAAATCTGAACCGATCTAACACATTTTCACCACAGTTGCTCATAGTTTAAATATAAGATGTTTTGCCAAAACTGTTGTTTCTAGAGCGGAAAAAGTCAAATCGGGAGCGAAATTTGTAGGGAGCTATATATAAATCTGAACAGATCTAACATATTTTCACCACAGGTATTTCTAGTTGAAATATAAGATGTTTTGCCAATTTTGAAGAAAATCTGTTGTAATATGAGGTATCTAGAGTGAAAAGAGTCAAAACGGGAGTGAAATTCGTATGGGGGCTATATCTAAATCTGAACCGATTTTCTCCAGAAAAACTTGGTTGTGCAAAGTTTCGTTTGCTTCTGCATTTGCGACCTATATCGTGAGAATATATGGACAGACAGACAGACGAACATTGCTAAATCGATTCAAGAAGTGATTCTAAGTCGTTCGGTATAATTAACAATGGGTCTATCTCGCTTCCTTTTGGGTGTTACAAACAAATGCCCATAATACTCTCGTGGAGTGTATAATGAACGTCTACGCAGTCAGAGCGACGTATACATCCAATTCCATTATTCTAGCTGCTTTCGTTTAGTTAGTACCATTTTTATGCCTTTTCGTCCCTTTCATGATTCATCTTCAGCCATTTTGTTGGTACAATTTGTATCCATATTTCCCATTTTACCCCTTAGAAGTAAGAATTATTCAAATTTTAACTAGGAGATTATTTCATTTCATTGGGGTATTTCATGAAGCTAAAATCATTTAAACAGATCCAAGTGGTGGGAAGTTACTGGTCTTGCTTTTTGTGAAATAATTCTCATTTCACAAGCTAATGATTCACCGGGTATCTAAAAAGATGTTTGGGAAACATCTTGCTGCCCTTATCGAATACGAAATAAAGTGAAGCAATAAAGTCAAATAAAGTCCAGCAAGGCCCGCACTTTTTCTGCTACAATCTTTTTCGCCTTCCCCATTCCTAATTCCCACTGTACTTTTACTTAAAACCGTCATCTGCATATTTAGCACCCTCTTAATTATAAGCGAAATGAAAAATGTTGGTAATTGTAAAATGAAAATTTCAAGAAACCCTGTCACCTAAAGTGTGACCCGATAATAATGATCTCTTCCGTCGGCATTATGCACAACAGCACACGTTCGTCATAATTAATTGCCACAACGTCCAAATGACAGAAAGCAGCAGCTATGGAAAACCTTTAACACACACACAAACTGTGTGCAACCAAAAGGAAACCCCCTCCGAAATTGCAATTGACATTTCCGTTAGAGATGGAAAACTGCCTGGAACCCTCACATGCTCGAACGCCTATTGTACAGAAGGCATATTATATATTTAGATTATAATTTTTGATAATTTTCCAAACACGAAGCCCATGAAAAAAAATCCGTTAAATGCAATTTATTAAAATTGTCAACACCTGTATGTGAGGAGAGAGCGAGGCGGAGACACACCATATCCATAACGCAACATACCTAAGAAGGTCAAGGAAAAGGAAACAAATCTCCAGTCCAAGTACAATCATACCTTTCCACACAACTTATATTTAATATACGTCAGGTTAGCTAGCCGAAGTACGTTGGACACAAAGTGTAATAATAATATACTCACAGGTGTCCATATAACAACTCAGTTCCTGCTGCTGCTGTTGCTCTATGTTGTTGTCCAACGTCCAATGCCTTTTCGAATACAACAACCAACAATCGTTGAAAACCTTTAATAGTAATCAAAGATAATCAAAAGGTCTTGTTTGACTATTCCAACGCTAAAGTCATATAAGGTGCTATGGTACTATCCGCCGTCTGGACAGTGGAGCATAATAGCAATCACTTAGCTTAGGTAATTCAAAAGGAAAAGTATGAAATCCAAAAAATCAACTAAAGAAGGATATATGTTCGGCCTGGCTGAAATTTCCTTAATTACAGCACGGTTTGACATTTTTACAGTAAAGTGTTGTCAACCAAAAATAAGAATACAATTTCAGTGTAGGAGTATTCCACAGAGGTTGAGGATTGCATTCCACAGAGGTTGTCCGTTTTCGTAGAAGTGCAGTAATATTACAGGAAAATATAAATTTTTTAATATAGCCAAACCAAAACAAATACAAATATTGAAAAAAATAATTCTATAAATAAATATAATATTTTAATTACTTCAAACAACGCTTATAAGGCAAGGCTACCAATACGTCAATTCAAAAAATAAATATTCTTATATTTATATTTTCAAAAAGCTTATATTGTATTTCATAACTATTGGTAGATAGTGGGTGCTACAGTTGGTTGTATTTCCATTCTATTTTAATTTCAGAAGTACAAAATTTGCAAATCCATTATCAGACGTACATAGTGCAAAATCACCTAACTACATGATTCAACCAATTTTTGCCGTAAAAGAAAAAGTACGAATTTGGAAAAACAACATTTTACTTTGCGTGTCTATGCTGTCAGAGGAATTTATACACTGAATTTCATGATTCCAGCTGCGCCCATTTGGTTGGTACCATTTATACCCCCTTGACGTTTCTACGCAATTAGAATTTCATCATTCCAGCTGTAGTCGTTTAGTTGGTACTATTTTTATCCCTCTGTGCCATTGTATCCCTTGAAAGTGCGAATTTCGAAAAATTCGTTTATTGCATGACTCTAGCAGCGGTCATTTGGTTGGTACTATTTGCATCCCCTTTTTCCATTTTAACCACAAAAAGTATGAATTTCGAAAAATTCGTCTATTTTCCGTGTCTACACAGTCAGAGGAATTTCATGACTCTAGCTGCGGTCATTTGATTGGTACTATTTTTATCCCCTTTTATCATTTTAACCCCAAAAAGTATGAATTTCGAAAAATCTTTCTATTTTATGTGTCTACGCAATAAGAGGAATGTATACACCGAATTTCATTATTCTAGGTGTAGCCGTTTGGTTGGTACCATTTTTATCCCTCCGTACCCATTGTATCCCGTGAAAGTACGAATTTGAAAAAAAACCTTTTATTGTTCATGTCTACGTAGTCAAAGGAATGTATACTCCGAATTTCATGACTCTAGCTGCGGTCATTTGGTTGATACTATTTTATCCCCATTTTTCATTTTAACCCCAAAAAGTACGAATTTTGAATAATCAGGGTATTTTACTTGTCTACACAGTCAGAGGAATGTATACTCCGAATTTCATGACTGCGGTCATTTGATTGGTACTATTTTATCCCCCTTTTTTATTTTAACCCCAAAAAGTACGAATTTTGAATAATCAGTGAATTTTACTTGTCTATGCAATCAGAGGAATGTATCACCGAATTTCATTATTCCACGTACAGCCGTTTGGTTGGTACCATTTTTATCCATCTATTCCCATTTTACCCCTTAAAAGTACGAATTTGGAAAAAATACTTTTATGTTGTATATTTACTCAATTAGATGAATGTATACACCGAATTTCGTATTTCTAGCTGTTGTCGTTTAATATGTACCATTTTTATCCCATTTTTGCCAAATTTCACCAGCTACAAATAAGAATCACTTTATGGTGCACGTTTTTGCTATAAGGGGAATGCGCATACCAAATGTCAAGCAAATATAAACAGACATATATATATACGCTAAAATATTTGGGATTATTATGGGTATTTTTAGTTCTTGTGAGAGAAAAAATTGTCTCTTTGGGCCGATTTCGCCCCGTTTCAATCCCATCCGGTCTACGACTATAAGACGCATTTATGGAAAATTTGAACGTTCCTTTCGTTTAGATGCTAGCGTGCGTTCAACAGACGGACGGGCGGACATGGCTAGAATGTCTTAGAATTTTATGACGATCAAGAATATATATTCTTTATAGGGTCTCAAGTCGATATTTCAAGGCGTTACAAACGGAATGACAAAGTTAGTATACCGCCATCCTGGAGGTGGAGGGTATAAAAAACACAGAAATAGTTTTTTTAAACAGTCTATAGACTGTCATTAGACTGGGATGCACTAGACTAATCATTTCGCGATTTCATGATTAACGAAACCTCAATAATAATATGAATGACTCCTTATGTATATATGTTGGTCCTGAAAAAGTATGGTCTTGTTCAGGACCAACATGACCGTGGACCGTGCGACATAATAGTAGAGGTCGTATGTAGCAAACCTGTGTACTCAGTTTTTCATTTGGTGATATAGGGCGGGCCATTTAACATTTTAAATTTGAACTACCGATCACTTTGACATTGAAAGATACAATAAAATTAATTTTTATTGTCAGGTTTATGTTTGACAGTTGCAAAATGGGACGCTATACGCGCGAACAAAATTAGGAAATATTGAAAACTTACTTCCAAAGTAGTGAGTCTACGAGGACATTTTTCGAGAAGAGATCGGCCTGCAGTGCAGCCTTCATGAAGATCATTTTCAGCTCGGTGGCTATGTCAATTAGCAAGATTTCTGCATATGGGGTTCAGAGAACCCAGACGTGACTATTGAGAAGCCAATGCATCCACAATGAGTCACTGTTTGGTGTGTATTTTGGGCTGTACTGAAAAAATGGATTGATCGGATGAGGTACTGCCGAGCCAGTCGTGGTAGTCATATGAATGATAGTGTGTTTCATTATTAAATGATAAAGTTCAACCTTTCCAATAAAAAAATAGAAATTGAAAAAAATAATCAGTTTTTTATACCCGATTCTAATTTAAAGTTTTAAATGGCCTACCCTATAGTTTGCCATTCCGAAATTAATTTTCAAGGAAGTGATAGTCCTCAATATATTTTTCTCTACAAAATTTCTTAGAGATTATCTGAATATTTATTAAATTAAGAAATCTAGAGAACCGATCCCACTGTCGCCAAACATTAATACACCTTTGGTGCCATAACAGCATTTCATTGCTCTCCTTTCAAACCTTTAATAATAATAACACACCTCTCCCGGGAAGGCTGAGACGCGAAGCGACACATGCTTGGTTGGTTGGCACAAACAAACCAACCTACACTTGAAACCAATAAACGTGCTATAATCATCTTGTTAAATAATATTTCATGGCTTTTCGATTCGATGCCAACGTCTTTTTATTGCAGGTTTTTGGATAATAAAAGGGATTTGTAGCAAATGTTTTCGTTTTATACATATATATTGATGGCAATGAATGGAAAAAAATTTAATAAATATTAAAGACCACAGAAAAGCAAAAGACGACAGACAGACATTACAGCAATGCCAAGGAATGGTATGGAATGGAGTGTCACGTTCCTATCAAAAGGCAAGAAGCAAAGCTAGGGTATTTTGGGGGGATGTACATGTATGTACCAATAATTTTCGATAATTATAGTATGAAAGTTCTTCGGACAACTTGGATTTGCTCTGTGCTGTGCGGTGTGGCTTCTAAAAGTTAACGTGGCTATAAAATCTTTAGAAATCAACATAAACTTTTACTTAAGCACTAATGTAGTAGCGAGGCATGTATCACACACACACATACATATATCGTATCGTATATTGGAATATAGTAAATAAATTCATAATGTTTTGGTTATACTCGTATTAATGTACTTTGATTTGAGTTTCGTTTGCTGTGTTCAGACGTTATTCATACCGAAATTCGTGTCTGTGTGCTGTGGCTATAGACGTGACTATTTTTAGTCCTTTTATGGGTTTTGTTAAAAGGATATTAAAGAGCAGTTAATTATTCATTGTATGGGCGATTCCGGAAAAATATAAATTTTCGTATTTCCAAAAAGTCTCCCCGAAAATTCGGGACTCATTCCTGATTTGAAAATATTCCTCAAGAAATAACAATGGAAAAATTAAATTCAAAATAAGTATGCAGGACAACAACACTCAACTTGGAGGGTTTTTTTACACCCTCCACCATGGGATGGAGGAATATTAAATTTGTCATTCTGTTTGTAACACATTGAAATGTCGGTCTGTATATATATGAGAATTAAAATGACTATGAGAATTAGGACCCTTATTGCAGAAAGTAAAAAATTTCAAATTTTCGAAAATTATTGGTTATTATTAAGTTCCAATATTTATAATAATACCGTGGAAACACCCATATTAATAATTGTCCTTCTTCGATATCATCGAACTGTGTGCAAATGCAATAAATTCCCCACCCCAAAAGAACGGCTAAACTTTAATATGGATTTAGTTTTTGTATCTGTTTTATTTTTGATACTATTTATTTTGCTGTCGTCATTCATTGCTCGCTCATGATTGTTATTGTTATTTCGTATTATTATTGCTCTTGTTCTTGTTGTTGTTGTAGCTGATGTTATCATTACTATTTGTATTGACAATGAATTTATTAATTAAATGACAATTTGTTTATATGTCAATGTTTATTATGTACACATTTGTATTTAATTCCATACATACATATCAATGTAATGGTAATGGCATTTGTTTGTGCCTCTCATTGTTGTATTCATTGAACTTTTGTCTCCGCAACTAATTTGAGTCGAAAAATTATCCTTTTATGAATAACTCAGCTCTAGGGACTCCATTCGAATGATAATTTGACATGTGTCACACGGCGTTAGAGTGTAGAGTGCAATAATATTAAAGCGACAACGTAAAATAATGTAATAACCGTAATTGTAATTGTTAATACGAATGAAGGTAATTCAAATAGTTTTTGCTTTAAATGAAGGTCAGCTATTTATTAATCTTTTGCCACAACAAAAATGTGATGCAATCAATAAACATTATATATTATGTTTATTTTCGATGGGTAATTTTTAACAAAATTGTCGAAACTATTGGCCAAATTAAGAAATAGCGTTAATAGAACAAAGTGACAAATCGATTTTGATTTTATTGAAATCGCAGAAATGATTCTCGTGTCATGGTAACAATTGTGGAACTACCTCTTCATAAATCGACAAATTCTATTTAAAAATAATTCACAGAGGACAGCCCATATTTTTATACACTCCACGAGAGTATTATGTCTTTGTGCATTTGTTTGTAACACCCAAAAGGAAACGAGATAGACCCATTGTTAATTATACCGATCGTCTTAGAATCACTTTCTGAGTCGATTTAGCAATGTCCGTCTGTCTGTCTGTCCGTCCGTCCGTCCGTCCGTCCATCTATTCTTGTAATCACGATACAGGTCGCAATTGTAGACAGAACCAAATGAAACTTTGCACAACGATGTTTTTCGGGATAAGGACGAACGCTATTTAATTTGAAGAAAATCGGTTCAGATTTAGATATAGCCCCCATACGAATTTCACTCCCGATTTGACTCTTTTCACTCTAGATACCACATATTACAACAGATTTTCTTTAAAATTGGCAAAACATCTTATATTGTAACTAGAAACACCTGTGGTAAAAATGTGTTAGATCGGTTCAGATTTATATATAGCTCCCATACAAATTTCTCTCCCGATTTGACTTTTTCCGCTCTAGATACCACATAATGTATCAGATTGTCTTCAGATTTGGTAAAACATCTCATATTTCCACTAGAAACACCCATGGTGAATATCGGTCAGATCGGTTCAGATTTATATATAGCTCCCATACAAATTTCGCTCCCGATTTGACTTTTTCCGCTCTAGAAACCACATATTGTATCAGATTGTCTTCAGATTTGGTAAAACATCTTATATTCCCACTAGAAACACCCATGGTGAATATCGGTCAGATCGGTTCAGATTTATATATAGCTCCCATACAAATTTCGCTGCCGATTTGACTTTTCCGCTCTAGATACCACAAATTGTATCAGATTGTCTTCAGATTTGGTAAAACATCTTATATTTCCACTAGAAACACCCATGGTGAATATCGGTCAGATCGGTTCAGATTTATATATAG